>JASDQU010751538.1:66138-81059 GCA_032191745.1 Picea mariana
ACTCTTATATGGTGGCAAAGCAAGCTGCAAAAAGGAGAACAAGATGTGGGTAATGTATTTCCATCACGGAAGAATTTCATTTATGCACTTAGGAAACAATTCTATCCTTTGGGTTATAAAGAAAAAGAAATAATTGAATGGAAATATTTAAAACTAAGAAAAGGACAATCAGTGCAAGAATACACCGATGGATTTAGAAAAATGGCATTAATGTTAGACATCCTTTTGCAAACACAAGAAACCCTTATGAAGTATATAGGAGGTTTGCCTGCGCATATTAGAAACACTTTTTTCATGTTTGGACCCACTAACCTTGATGAGGTTTCTTTTCAAGCTACATATATTGAAGCAGGGAAAGCAGGTGTGTCAGGGGAATCATCATTTTCAAAGAAAGAAGACAAAAGAAAAAGGTGGAAATGGAAAGAATGCAAATGCTATGACAAAGAAAGAAGGAAAGCACACTTGCAAACATTGCAAGAAAGAGGGACATGATGAGGACAAATGTTGGCAATTGCATCCCGAGAAGAGGCCAAAGTGGTTCAAAGAAAAGAAGGGAATGCAAACAGTGGCAATGACATCAAAACTGACAGACTTGGGATCGGATCCAGGTGATGAGTCAAAGATTTCATTGGTTGGTATGACAGGTAAATTTGGTGAAGAGATTGATTGTAGAAGCAAGTTGTTTCATATAAGGGTAATCATGCGAAACACTAAGATAGACACACTAATCGACAGTGGATCTCAATCTAATATAATCTCAGAAGAATTGGTTAAGAAATTGGGATTAAAAACACAAACTCATCATAAGCCTTACACACTTAAATGGATAAGTAATCATCATCAGATGCACATAACAAAGAAGTGCACAATCAAATTTGCAATTTCATCTAAGTATGTGGACGAAGTAACTTGTGATGTTGTGTCGTTAAGAGATTGTGGAATGGTCTTAGGTAGCCCATATTTATATGATCATAAGGCAATATTCTACAAAACAAAGAATCAATATCAATTCACTAAAGAAGGTCATGATTTTGTGGTTCATGCTCATCGTGTTAAAGAAAATAAAACACTTCAAACAATGGAACAATTAACTAAGGCAGTGAAAGTATGCAATAAGCCAATAATTGTTTCAAATGAAGTAATTAATCTTAAGCAAGAATAATTTATGGTTGTTGAATGGAAAATCAATCATAAGTTGCTTCAAGATAAGCTCATGTCGTGCAAATACTTCAAGTATATTAGTTCATTTGCAGTCATCTTTTTTATTCTTTCATTACCAATGTTTTCGACATGGATGATAGTGGCTTCAGTAAGATGTAACAGGGTTCAAATGGCTAACAATATATTGTCAATTGTCATGACTGTGTTACAGTTGATCTTGATGAGACAGGTGCACAGGACAGAGTTCGGAGACAGAGAGCAAGCTTGGTGGCCTATCCCGAGCTTGTTGACTGGTCAGTAACCTTTTGGGGACCAAAAGGTCTTTTTTTGTGGGGAGGTGTGATCCAAAATTGGATCCAGAAGCCTGATAGGGCTTGAAAAATGCTCAAAAATGAAAGTGCTCGGAATGTGATGAAACCTGTGTCATTGCGTCCGTCTCGTCTTCCTGATTCTGGTGGTATATTTACTTTGTCAAACGGGCTCTGTATGGAGAAGATATCACATTATGTCTGATAAGTCAAACAGGCAAAAAAAATTGTTGACTGTGCAGTTCGTACAGTCTGTTCGTACGCTGACGTGGCATGTCTGTACATGCAACACATGGCAGGTCCGTATAGGTGACACATGGCAGCTCTGGGAAGCAACACGTGTCAGGAAGATTTGGTCGATTTGGCGTACAGTTGGACGTATCCGAAGGTGACACGTGTCACCACTGGAAGGGTGACACGTGGCACGGGTGACGTCATCAGGTGACGTGGCAGGCTGATAGAGCAGGTTGACTGGGCAGTATGATAGTTGATGTGGGCAAATCATCAGTTGATGTGTGGCAATCATAAGTTGGTGGTTAAGGTGCCACGTGGCCCAGTCAAGGGCTTCCACGTGGCACCGTATGATTGGTTATTGGTTTATGTGTAAAATTGTTTGGCATGGCCGGGGGTCGAACCCGTGACCTCCCGGTGGGCAGAGGACTGGCGGGGCCGGGCTAACCGCCCACCCCCATGGTGGTGCTTGTAATACCAATGGTGCAACTTATATTTAAATTGAATGCAATGTTTGGTTGGTGGTAAAATGGGTCAGGGCTTAGCCCCAGCCCTCGGTGTATTACCACGACCATTCCATATAATGGGAGTATGGGGGTTTGTTATAATTTTTGGACCGCAGGTATATGCACTGCCATATGACCTGGACTATGTGCCAATAAAATGCGTGGGGGTTTAAACCATTAGCCACGAGGTTCTATTATTGCACCAAGAAACCCGGGGCTGGAGCCAATGGAAAGGGGCCAGCGCCATGGCGCATGGCCATATGGTGCCCATACGACCATCCAGAGGGGGCGCATGCCCAGGGTTTGGGGGCTAGCGCCTGATTTCTTTTATGAAGTGGGTTTTTTAATAATGTTTTGGGTTTTAGTTGTAACTATGCCTATTATTAGCTGATTCTCTCTATTTTTGGGGGATATTGGGCATTTTTGGAGGCAAAATTCTTTGAGGAAGTTCGAGGTGAGCAACCAACTTCAAGGCTATATAAACCAGGCTTGTTTGAGACCATGAGCAGTCAGTTAGAGCAGATTTATGCTGGAGAAAAGCCAAGCCAAAGTCATTTTGATGCAGAGAAGCTTTTGAGGAGGAGACGTTGTCGGATCATTTCTGGGAGCTCCGGATGTCCGTTTTGCGTGCCATTTTCTTTGTAGGGTTCTAGAGAACTGGGAGAACATGACCAGATCAGTTTTGTAGCCATTTGGCATTGCAGCAATGTACTTTTGAGCATTTGAACAGAAATAAAGAAGCCTCCCCCACAGAGAAAAGGCCCGGAGACGTAGCCAAAAGTTGTGTCGAACTCCCTTATCAATTTGCATGTTATGGTTTGCTTTCTATTATCTTATTTCAGATCTACATATGTGTATATGGATGTTATAATTCCTCTTCTTTCCTCATTCTTTCACTAAGTTTCTCAAATGGTTAATTAACGCATGAAAAATTAAAACTCAACCATAGTCATTTAAAAGATCCTATGGATCATTCATGGCAATGAAAGTCATGGTGGAAGAAATGTACGAGGATCGAAAGAAGTACAAGGGAACTAGTATTAAAGGAAAAGGAAAGTTGCATGACTTCAAGAAGAAATCAAAGAAGTTGCATAACTTCGAGAAGCAATCAAAGGGAAAAGGAGAAGAGAAGACTACATGTTATCATTGCAAGAAGAAAGGACAAGAAGAGGCAACATGTTGGAAGCTGCGTCCAAAGAGGCTACCAAGTAATTTCAAGGACGGGTAAATAGAAGGCCACAACCATAGTTCAGGAGCTTGGATCAGATGCTAAAGTTACATCTATGGATGTTAAAGGTATAATTTTTGTTGCTAGTTCTAGTTCACATACTTCTTCTTCAAAGGCTAATGTAATCCCTTATGGAAGGAAAAGAAAAAAATTGTTTCATTTATGAGTTATCTCAAAGCACATTAATATCGATACACTTGTTGATAGTGGATCACAAGTAAATCTTATTTCAAAGAAATTTGTTCAAAATTTGGGATTGGAAACTAGGCCTCATCCGAGACCATATCATTTGGGTTAGATTTGGGATACTTCTCAGTTACAGGTAATTGAGCAATGTAAGTTACAATTTGAGATCACATCTAGTTTCATTGATGAGGTAGAGTGAGAAGTGGTTCCACTTGAAATTTGCGAGATGGTTTTGGGAAGTCCATACTTGTATGACATGAATACCATTTTCTATAGGGAACAAAACAAGTATCATGTTTTCAAGGATGGGATTGAGTTCATTGTGAAATATCATCAGATGAAGAAGAATTTGACAGTTGTCACTACAGGGCATGTGAAAATGCTAGTTAATGCTAGTATCCAAGATCTAGGTTTACATCCTATGGTTGAAAGTAAAACATGTCCTTTGGTTTATTTTGTTCATGTTAATAGGAGAAAATATGTTGATGATTCATTCTCTTTCACATATGTATATTCAGTTTTATTGTTCAGTATTTTACTAATCAATGGAGTATGTTGAGTAGTTGCAACAATTAATGGTGGAGTTTTTTATTTAAGGGAATGGTTAACTTCGTCGGCAATGTTGTTTCAGTCTTCATCATTGTTTTGATGAGTCGGATGCTCGTTATCCAAGAAATATGGATGGATGATACTGGACAAGTGAGGTGAAAGTATCCTCACTTCAATTCTAAATAATCCAACTTTATGCTATAAACATATCTAAGATGTTATGCCATGTGCATGTATGATGTATACCTTGTACATAAGAAAGTCAAATGGTACAGATGTTTGTGGAAAACATGTTTAGATTTTTATTTCTGGGTAGGAAGATAATACTTTTGGCCAGGAATGAAGAAGGATGTTGTTGATTACATTTCCATATGTATGGAATGTCAAAGAGTGAAATCTAAGAATAGACACCCATCAGGTTTACTATAACCATTGTCAATTCCAGAGAAGAAATGAGAAGTGGTAAGCATTGATTTTATTACTAAAGTTCCGAGGAAAACAAGGAAATATGAAACAATAATGGTAGTGGTGGATAAATTGAAAAATGTTTCTCATTTTGTTCCTATAAAAATGATTCATACAACAATTAATATTGCAGAAATATACATGAGGGAAATTGTTAGGTTGCATCGAATACCTAAGGAAATTGTTTCAAACAAAGTTACAAAGTTTACTTCAAACTTTTGGAGACGATTGTTTAAAGGATTTGGTACACATATGAATTTTAGCAAAGCATACCATCCACAGTGATATGGGTAGATAGGGAGAGTCAACCAAGTGATTGAAGATATGTTGAGAATGTATGTGATGAATAAACCATCTAAGTGGGAAGATTCCTTGCATTTGGTTGAGTTTTCCTATAATAATGGGTATCAAGCTTCATTGAAGATGAGCCCATTTGAATATTTGTATGGTAGAAAAGGAAATACTCCAGTGAGTTGGGACAACCTAGTAGATAGAGTAGTACTTGGGTTAGAATTACTCAAGGATATGGAAGACTAGATGGTTAAAATTAAGAATAATTTGAAAGAAGCACAAGATAGACATAAGGGTTATGCACATAAGAACATAACATACAGATAATTTAAAGTGGGAGATCATGTTCTTTTGAAAGTTAATCCAAAGAAGAACTCATTAAAGTTGGGAAGTTATACCAAGCTAACAACCATGTTTTGTTGTCCATTTGCGATATTGGACAAAATAGGACCAATTGCATACATGCTTGCATTTTCTGCTTCCATGAATGTGCTTAATGTATTTCATGTCCCTTTATTGAAAACATGAGTGCATTATCCCAACCATGTTATTGATTGGAATTTGATTCAGGTGGAGCTAGAAGGAGACTTTCAGGTCCAACCGGTCTTCGTATTGGAAAGGAAGGTCCAGGTGCTTTAAAATTGAGCCATAGGTTTGGTAAAGGTTTAGTGGACCTACTACGGTCCTAAATATGCTACTTGGAAGCATTATGATGTAATGCAAGAAGACTAGCCATGAATTTTTGAAGACTTTTGAAATTTTGGTTTCTCTCTTTTGTATATGCATTTATGATAGTGCCAAAATAACGGGGAGGGAAATTTAATACCCTAGTTTTGAGTCCCTTAATTAATAATTTATTTTATTTATTTCATGAAAATTCAAAGTGCCTGTAAAGTTAAAAAGGTCGGAGAGACTGGAATTGTAATACTTTGGATATATTAATAAAATACATCGATGGATCAAAGACCGACAAGGAAAGAGATAGGGGGATATGATTTGACGAGAGGGGGGTAAAGGGGATAAGTATTTCTATTATATTTTATTCACTCATGGCTATATAAACTTCTTGGGGAAGGCCATGTGGTGATTTATTGCATGTAATTATATAAACCTTGCTTTTGGGTTGTTTGGGTGTTACTCAATCATTTTGTTGGTCATTCATCTGTTCTTCAATCATTGTTATTTGTTCCTCATTCATTCTTTCTCTTGTTCTAGGAATGGAAAATAAATTATGAGAAGAGAAGAGCCATTTATTTTTGGTTGTAAGTAATTATTGATTATTCCATGAGGGAATGAATACATGTTTGCATGATAATGATAACAATTGTGAGAGAACTATCCACAAATGATAATCCTTGGAGTTTCCAGCATCAATACTTCTTGACTAGTAGCATTGGATCCTTGGAAAAGAAGTGTAACAAATTGAGGGACTGCATTGCAGAGAAATGAGTTTATTTATTTGGGTTGTGCAAGCCAAAGGGGAAGAGAGCTGGTAAAATAAGATTGTTGTGCGGTTGGGAAAACTATGAGAGATTGATATTTGGTTGTGTTTGTTAGAGTCAGCCTAGAACCCATCGTTGTGGATTCATAACCATGGCTTGGGGGTGACCTACTGTTGAGAACTAGAAAAATAGTGTCTATGGTTGGGTGCAACGTTCAACATCTGTGACCAATTGGTGAATGTCTATTTGGAAATATAAGTGCTCTTTGTGTTTTTTGTGTAATTTGTATTCCAATGTGTATTATTTAGCTCTGATATGTGTTTATAATGTGTCTGCTTGTCATTAATGTTGGGCATGACATGTTATTCATTTGTTGTATGATTTAACATGTTTCTTGATTATTGCATGTGTTGGTTTCATGCTTCTTTATTAATTAATTGGTATTAGAAATTGAAAATCCATCAAGAAGTTGAATTCTTTAGGTACTTGAACATTACAGATCAATTTCATAGCAAATATTTTGGATTTTTTGTTGACGAGGTACATCACAATTGTGGGGGACTGATACATTCTTGTTTGTTGTCCAAGGATGTATAAACCATGGCATCCTTCCTCATATGTATTTAACTATTTTAGCCTCCTGAATGTTCTGGACAGTCCTCATTCTTCGTCCTTTGTGAGGGCATTCCCTATACAAGTTATTTCCCTCACATCCCCAACATTGTATATGTTGCTTCCTTGGTCATTTCCCAAACAAATCTACTATCTTGTGCTCATTTTGGGTGGACTATCCTTGTGAATTTGCTTGGGATTTGTTCTTGAAAAACAGTGGCTTAAAACCTTTCTTCCTTTGATCCATCTTTCCTTTCATCTCAGCATTCTAAAATTTTTGGAAGACTAGCCTCTCTTTTCTCTGTTCATAAAGATGCATTTCTCTTCTTATGGTCTCCTCCAAATTCATGGGGTTATCATAGTGTATCTTTTCACTATATAAATAGGGTAACCCACTCAAATGTTTTTGGATTTTGACCTTTTGATCATTTATGAAGCCCACATAATTCAACAACTCAAAGAACCTATTATCATATTCATCCATCACCATGCTTCCCAAATTGAGTTCAAATAAATATTTCATCTTCCTTTCATAGTAATTTTCATGCAAATATTTCTCTTGGAAATATCCTTTGAACTGCCTCCATGAGAATCTCTTCTCATCAAGGTGTTTGGATTTCTTAAGTTGATCCCACCACATGGTTGTATTTCCATGCAAGTTGTAGGTTAAAATTCTCTTTTCTACCCCAGAGGGATAATCATGCAATTGGAAATATTTATTCATTTCCAATAGTTAGGCCTTGACTTCTTCTCCCTTCCTATTCTCACCATAGAAATTTGGTGGCTTGATTTTCCTAAGTTCACCTTGCAAGATATTTTCCCCATGCCTTCTCCTCTGCTTCCTGACATGAGACACACTTGGGATGATTCCTGGCCCTGAACTTGCATGATATTTCCTAGTGTATTTCCTCGAGGAATGATGGCACTCACTCATGCTTCTTGATTTCCTGTCATTCCCATGATCATCCCTTTTACTATGGATATGGATGTTGTCACTTGTTTATCACTAGTTTCTTCCTTTGTGCTAGAGTATTTATTGGCTTTCCTCTGCAGCATATTCAGAACTTGAAGTATCTCTTCCTGATATTTCATAATTTTCTCATTTTCTTCCCTATAGCTTTGTACTTCTCTCTATAGGTTTCTCATAGTTACAGGCTCTTTCCTTCCTCTTCTTCCATTAGACTATGTCTCATCATTTCCCATGCTGACATGTAGCCCTATGAATTCCTCTTCATGACTGTAGGACCCTGAGGCATCCTCCATGACTGTAGTTCTCATAAAGAAACCAAAATTCCTTCTTGTACCCATAAATTTTGTATGAAAATGTGCATGTAAATAAATTCATGTTAGACAAAATTATATACATACACAATTCTAGAAAAGAATGCATACATTTGTGTTTCTCTTTAATTCCATTGGTCATCTTCTTTTGCGTTGAATGTAAATTATACCACCTAGATCAATTTTTTTTTATTGATAGATGGATTATCCTCCT
Source organism: Picea mariana (assembly GCA_032191745.1). NCBI lineage: Eukaryota > Viridiplantae > Streptophyta > Pinopsida > Pinales > Pinaceae > Picea > Picea mariana. The sequence goes on from JASDQU010751538.1 coordinate 74,613, forward strand.
CAAGACATTTCTTATGACTATTCATTTTCCCAAAACCGAGTTCCAAGAAGAAAGTTATGGTCTTTCGAAGTTTTAATTGTTTTCTCATTTTTAACCTTGTATTGCTACATGTGTATTCTTCTTCAATATACATAAAGTTTGGTGCCCTGATCCCAGATATGGTTCCATGGATGTCTTTAATGCTCCCTAATCTTTCCATAGACTACTCTTGGGCCCCAAACTAACTTCTGAGCAAAGAGGTATTCCCTTTGGAAGTAATCTAGTACCTAAAATATACCTTGTACTATTTATGTTATAACTTCATCATGCAAGATTTGTTTTTCACTCATAATATCTTGTTCGAAATATCTTCTTGAGATATTTTATTTGACTTCCTAAAAATTTCATTTAGGGACTCAAAATCACCCCACAAGTTTAGGACCTACAAAAACATTATAATTTTTTTGACAATTTGACTACTTAATGTTGACATAACTGTGATATGGCACTGTGGGTCCACATGGAACCTTGAACTGATGCCACATCAAACCCTTGGCCACCCTATCCCTACCCTGTCATCCTTCATCCTCTTCCTCTATATATTCCCTCTTCTTCCTCCCTTTTACCTTTACATTAACCTTTATAATTAATAAACTATTTTTATTTACGGACCCACCTATACCGACTGCCCACTTGGCACACATATGAATTTGTACAGGAAAAGGGTCCCACCTCATCTTTCATACCTTCGCCTGGAACCCTTTATTTTGTTGTGGGGATGGGTGGGTCCCATCCCGCACCCTTTTCCTCAGCGCACGAACTTGCATTTTCCAATCGAACGACGGAGATGATCAGGGAAGATCAATGAAAAACAATCCATTTCACATAATTGACATGCTCTAGGGTTAATACCCCCTCCATGGTGTGACACAAGAACTTCAATTCTCTGATCGGATAGCATATATGATCAAGGAATATCAATAATGAATGATCCATTTTTCTTCTCCCACATGCTCAAGGGTTAACACCCCCTCCGTCGTGTGACACCATAAAACCTCCATAATACATGGAACATTTCCAATGGTTTCACATCACTGGATACCTTTGGAAAAACCACTTTGTGAGTGATGATATACCACTTATGGTATTAGTTCATCGCTCTGTTGGTCACCTCGCCACCATGGCCTGCCACTGTCCATCGATTGTCACCATGCCACTAGCCTATCACCATTTCCCTACCACCATGTAATTCCATGTCACTCGCCATGTGGCCTCTACATCATGTTGACATCATGGTACAAAAAGTTACCCAAATTTTCCAAAATTTCAAAATTTCGCAATATTTTTTCAAAAATCATGATTTCAAAATTTATGCCATGGTTGCCATGACAATATAACCTCTTTACCCAAAATTCGACACTCCAGTGTTGAATTCTCAATAAATTTCATTGTAGAAATTGGAACTTTTGCCCAATTCCACCCAATCTCACCCTGGTTGCTCTGCAATTTCCAAAATTCAACCAATTATAGGTCCAAACATGTAAATTTAGAGATTAAAATTGGTTATTTTAATCCCTGAGTTCAAATTTCACTAAAATTTCTGGCAAATTCCTAAATGTTCCCTTGGAAACTTTTAACAAAAATAGCTCAAACATTCTCTGCACTTTTAATATGCAATTCCAACTTCTTTGTGATAGTTCTAGCCCATGCAGGATTAGTGCTAAACGTGTGGCTCTAATATAAATATGTAACATCCCCTAACTTAACGAAGGAACATTTCTTATGGAAAATACACATAAATTCGAAATTTTTCTACTAATTAACTTCTTGTAACTTACCAACTACAAATTATACAAAAATTTAGCCTTTTTTAAATGCCCATAATTAAATGCATCTACAACATTCTAAATGAATATGAATGTAGCTAATAAATTATCTTGAGAAACATATACATCCATTCTCATACATAGGGTAAAAGCACAACCATAAAACTCATAAGAAAACAAAGAAAAATAGATAAACACTTATCTTTTTAAAACGTTTGGCAACCAACTACTTAGGAAGGGAATTCCACCTAACCATAGGATTGTTGTTCCAAATATCAATGGTAATTCACCCTTGAGTTCAGGATAGGAATCCACAAAGGAAGGGTTCCTCTCACAGTCCATACACAACTCAATATCTCACAACCCACTGGTATTATCCTACAACTATGTAAAATTTCCTTCATCTCTCTTCCTCTTGACTTTCCCAACCCAAGGAATGTACCCCTTCACTGCTCTCATTCCATCGGGTGTCCCATTCATTTATCATGGTATCTAAGACACATTTAACAAGGAATATCTCTACTGGGAACTCAAGGGAACTCGTTTCCAAGAAAAACTACCAACAAACAACAACAAACAGTTGTTGTTATAGTGAAATTCTTATCATCGCACAGTTTGTAGTTTGGGAAAAGCCCAACCCAAGCAACAAATGTGTGACACAATCAGGGACACCTATCACTATCACCTTAATATATATGACCCTCATTTTAGTGAAGGACAATTCCAACACAAGGGAGGCCTCCTAGGTGACCCTAGGGGGATTGCAAGGGGAAAAGCAAGGAGCTAGAAGAACACCCCTGTAGGTCAAGGTATAATATGAACTTGAGGCTTGAGGAGAGAATATTAGGAGTTGGTAAATGGTTTCCAAATTTGTGTACTTGCAAAAGAGTGTTAGACAAACCAAAACAAGATAATATGTGATGATATAAGCCCCAAGACAAGTGGGGAACTAGAAGGAAACCTTGTTGTCCCAAAATTGCAGCAGTAAATAATGATATATCAATAAGATTAAACTAATAACAGCTACAAATCAGACCATTGAAGTCAACATATAATATACTTTGATGATAGGTAAGGGTTGTTAATGAGTGTTATCAACAACTATTTATGACATCCTAATGGCTGTAGAAAATTTTGATACAACAACAAGTTCCAACCACTTAAATTAGCAATTAAACCACTCAATCAATATCTTATTGACAATAGAACAATTATCACAGCTTACAAGTAATATTTAGTGGTAGAAAAGTGGAAAAGGAGTATGAGAGAGTGAGTTTCCTCCAACCCTAATGGTTGTTTCTTAATGTTTATACAATAAAAAAATCACTTAGTTAATCAAAACACCCTTGGAGGGAAAGAGAGCCAATAACATATAAAATTTAAATCCAACCTTGAAAAATTCAATCTCTTATATTTCACGTTTACCAATGCAACAATATTCAATCTACAATGCAATTATTGCCTTATCTATTGGGTTAATGGAGTCTCTATATTAGAAAACAACCTATAAAACAAAGATAATAAAATTCTTCTTTGAGAATCAAACCCTTATAAAACCAAAGAAGACATAAAACCTCCAAATTTTCTGGCTTACAAATCCAACTTTAACTAGGGTTTGATAATCTTCTAGGGGTGTAAACCCTCATACTCCCTAGAGAATATAAACCCTAACGAGGTCTTGCTACAAGGGTGAAAACCCTATTACTTCTTGTATTAAACCTTAAGCCCTTTCAATGACAGTAGAATAAAATTATTTGATGGAGGTTGTATGCCCTTATACTCCACCTAGGGTTTGATTTAATAACCTTGAAATTAAGAAGAAACACACAAGATTGCATAAATTCCTTACCTAATCCAAGAGGTAGCATGCAAAACCCTTTCTTATGAAAGTAATTTCAACAATATTTTCTAGAAGAAGCATCCAAGAGAAGTCGATATCCTTTATTCCACCAATAGACAAGTGTAGCATCCATAATGACCAAAAAAATAAGAGAGAGTGATTTCCCAATGGGGAAAAAATTTCAGTCCAAGAGAGATTTTCCAAGTGATGAGTTCCAATTTGTGACAAATGACTTGCCTCATATTTATATGAGGAAACCCAAGTCTCAGTTTGCCCACCTTACAATTAAATCCATAATTTTAAGCTAAAACCTATGTTACAAAGCTTAATTAGCAAATTGTTTTTATTTTTTTCCCACATAGGCTACAAAATGAACAAAATAAATAAATGATGGTACATTATCCCATAAAACTCTACTCCAAGGTGGCACATGCAATGGAAAATCCTCCAAATGATAGGACGTCAAGCTAGAAGAGTGCCACATCATCCCCAAATTAAGCAATAGAGTGGGTCTTCAAGCCCACAATATCACCAAATGTGCTAAATATCCCAAACATTGCATAAAAAATGTGATGTCATGACTCTCAAGAGGGATGTTTGGGCCTAAGAGGGTGAGGTCATCCTCTCTTCATGGTTCCAAGCATTGTTCAAGTGTTAAAGTCACCTTTTCAAGTGTAACGTTCATCTTCCAAGACCTCCAATGAGTGGCATGCTACATCCAACCAATGGATCTTCTAGGCCCTATGAAGGTCAAAGTGGCTTAGTTCCTCCATGAATAGCTTTCACCAGGAAAGGTCCTACAAAGACAAAAAGGTACTCCCTCCAAGGATCCATAAGTCACATGTATCATGCCAAGTAAGCCACATTTAATAAAAGAACCACCCAAACATGTGCATTAAATCCCCCCTTTTCCAACTAAAAAAATACTCAAAGACCTTATAAACTTTTCCAAATTTATGTATGCGAGGGTTGTCATGGTGCCCTATTAGGTACGCCAATCCCCAAGTCAAGGAGTGTTTCCCAAGAAGACCCTATCTATATCATGCAGTGTATATGAAGTGGATGGGGGTATGAATTTCGGGCATGGGGTCCTTGACATATTAACCATTCATATTGTCTCATTTATGGGTGACTTTGCCAAGGGTGTGTTGCATCCCTCATTTGCAATGCAACATTTTTCCAAGCCCTTTATTTGCCTTTCATTTTTATGGTTCGAACATTGATTGCTATGTGCAATGGAAAGTAAATAGAACTACAATTCCACTTGAAGTTAGGAACACATTGAGTGCCATCTACACTGGAAATTTCAAGACATTCCAAACGCATTCCCCCATCAAGTAGGGCATTTATTAATTATTTTTCTTTTAAAGGTCCTTCATTTTTAAGGATAAGCATGTAATTACTCTCCGTACCTTAGGGCGAGCATATGGAAGGATTAGTTGTAGATTTTTACTTTTTCTAGCTACAACACCCTTGGGCCTTTAGCCCCTTCTTCCCATGAAATGAGGTACAAACCCTTCTCGGGGTCAGTGAACCCAAACACCAAAAATATGAGGAAATGAAGGGGAAGAGGTTTGAAAAGCGGTAAGCATGAGCAGGATTGGTACAATAACCCTTTAAGGAGACCCCCTAGTAGAAACCAATTTCCCTAGGGTGACCCACTTACTAGGAAACCATGTCAGTCCCCAAGGTGAAATAAGGAAAAAGGTAGAATTTGCAAGGAAACGTTCTATAATCAAGACAGGATCCTTTGTAACATGCTCAAATCCTTCAATTATTAAGGTGGCACTTACCATGAGACTGAACTTCTTACCTCATGAAGCAAGACTTGTTGTGGTCTATGGACCAAGTTGGTTTGGAGGATCCTTCTATGTTGTTGATGATGAATTATAGAGCTTGGTTATTTTCAAGACTCAAACTAAATAAAGGTTTTCTAAATTTCAGTTTAGGATTTATTTTAATGACTTTCTTATACTTGGAATAAACCAGGAATAAATAGCAGCAACATAATAATGATAACAATATCAGCAAAATAATGATAATAGCAGCAGAATAATGATAACAACAGCAACCGAATAATGATAACAACAACATAATACATACCTCCACCTGTAGGTTGGTTTATCTAGTCCCTTTTCTATTTGATCATGTTTTTGTTCTTTCCCTTGTTCTTGCCCAGACTAAATATTAACCTCCCAGCCAGCTAAGAACAACTTCTCTGGATCCCTAGCTCCAGGAACCTTTGCGGTTTCCTGGCCCTGGAGCCCAAAATTCCCAGCAACACCAGTGCCCTGTGAGAGCTTCCCAAAACCACTCCTCAAATTTCCTCCTCCTCTCCCTTTTTGAAAATTCAGAAATCCCCAAATAGAAAATAATAATCCTCCCTTCCAAGTCCTCCCCTTCTTCCTTATCCTCCTCTCTCAAATCCCCCTCATTAATTCTCAACCACCTTATCCCCCCATTAATTCTCTACAACCTTATCCCCCCATTAATTACTTCACCCACCTTTTAATAAAAAAAGTAATAAAGACTTATTAATATATTTTAATAATTAATTAAATTAATATTTATCATTCATGATAATTACATAGTTAATTAGGATTGTTACATACACCCACCCTTCAAGAAACTTTGTCCTAGAGTTAGAGTGATTTACAATACAAGGGTAATGACACATGTTTCATACATCCACATCAAATAAACAACATTATCAGTAAGAAAAACAAAACTTAGACATACTAATGTACATGTGCAAGAAATGCATGCATAGATAGCACATACAAGGCTCGTGCATGTACTAAT
>JASDQU010751539.1:8681-21082 GCA_032191745.1 Picea mariana
ATATATATAAATAAAAAACAAAAGGTGCGGGCACGCATGGATTCCACGTGCCCACCCTGCTTCCCCTAGTGCCCTCCTTATCTAAACCCTAACGCCTATCGTCGTAACCCTAATTCCTCTTTTCCTCATCATTACACAGTCGACCGACATGGCCTTCTCTCACTCTGGTAAGGGTTTTCCCATTCAACTTGGTGCTTGAGCGTTTGGTCTCGGTTTGACTGAGCACTCAGCTTGACGTATAGTGCAAGAGGAAATCCCTCTTGTAGGCTCCTCTCTTGGCTGTGGCTTAGCACTAGTTTCGACTTTGGTGCTGAGCTTTGGCTGTGTTCTTTGGGCGCTTGGTATCGACTTTCGTGTGTTGTTTTCTGGCTGTGTGTGGCTGAGGCGCGGTGTAAACACAATGCCTCTTGTGGGCTCTCACTCTTGGTTTGGCGCTTGTGCGTTTGCTTGTGTATTGTGTATTATTGTATGGTGACTGAATCCAAAGCTATTTCCAACTCCCCTATTTTTCCCTTAAGTTGTACCTGTTTTTCTTCTAGTACCAAATTTCTTCTTCCTAGTTCAACATTCTTCTCCTCGAGGAACATGTTCTCCTCTAAAATTTCTTGCAATGACTCAATCATGTTTTGTTGTTCTTCATTCTCTTTCAACAACGCATTGATGTTTTCCTCTAATTTTCTATTTTTCTTGGCCAACTCTGCATGAACTAATTCAAACTCCTTTTCCTACTCTTCCTTTTCTTGCACTAGTTTAGCATTTGTCTCTTGTAACTCTCAAATTTTTTTATTCATTTCCTAAATTTACATGTTAGGTTTTCCATTTTCAACAATGGATTCTTCAACTCGGACATTTGTCTCCTCCAACTCTCTAACATTTTTATTCAGTGCCTTAATTTGTGTGTTAGGTTTGCCATGTTCAACAATGGATTCTTCAACTCTTTGAATTTGGATTTCAAGCAAACAACTCGCACTATCTACATCCTCCTGTACCATTTCAGTTTGTTGTTTGACACAATCTCTTGTTACCTTATACTACTGAATTGAATCAGGCTGTTGTTGGACAAATTTATTCACCAATTGTTGCAACTTGGGTAATTCAGATTCTTGGTTGCTGCTGCAACTGCCTCCGGCCATCTTATTAAACAAAAAAACAAAGACTGCAGGTTTGGCAATCCGCTAGTAAAATCCGTGGCAGAACCGATGAACTGGCCTTCTAGCAGTGCAATGAGTGGTGTTGCAGTATGCGCAGTGCATACTGACCCATGGGCTCCTTTGTGGCTTGGCCTTGGTCCTGACTTTGACTTGCATATTGTTGTTAATCTTGTGGCTGTATTTGGTATGTGAAAATGTTAGGATAGCTCAAGAACTTGGAGCTTTCCCTCGGGCCCAAAATTTTGTTTAACCTGTGATGTTGCATGGCTCATGGTAAATGATTATGAATGCTGACATGTGTTATTGATGCAAGACTCATGGACTCATTTTCATTTCATTTCTTCGGAGAAGAGAAGTAGGAAGGAAAGAGATTAGTTGACGGTCATTGCAAGCCATCAATCTCTAGCTACATTTTGAGGTATTCTTTCTCTCTATTTCCGTCAATTTTCAGAGATTTTGGTCTGTAAATTTAGCAAGGTTTTTTTTCTTTTTTTTCTTTTCAATCTCTCAACCTTTTTATCGTTTCAAAGGATTTATAGGCCTTGTAATGGTGCCAGACCACTGTTTTTTTTTTCTTGCATTGGGTATCAGAATCCTTATTTTCAGATGGATTGGGCATTCGTGGATCAGATCCCTTGAATGCCAGGGTATTCTGATGTCTAATGGATTCGATCTCCGTGGAGTACTTTTTCATTAAAAAACCTTTTCAAGTATATTTTACGTTAGGTCAGGTCATTGCTTTAGCAATGTCAAGTTTGGGTTGCTGATAAACATAAATATATGTGAGAATTTTCATGTTCTCCAAAGAGATATGCATAATTTCGAGGTTGTGGATACAAGGGTTTGGTTTGATAGGGTCTCGCTTATTAAAACAGTATACACTAATTTTAGAACCAGCCCTTGCATTCTTGTGTGTTACTTTTACTTGCTTATCATATTATATTATATATATATATATTCATATATATATATATATATATATATTGTTTTATTAATGGTTGGTTTAGTTGCAGCAAGTGTTAAAATTCATTTAACACTTTCACTGTGTAATATTATACCATTTTTACTTTCAATGAGGATAATGTTTATATATAGATCTGTATATAATAGATATTAGTGGGTTTGGATGGCAGGTTAGGTGGAGTTGGAGCTGGATCTTTGAGTCTGAGCTTGGCCCTCGGGCCTAGATTTATATCTGATTAAAGGGTTTCAGGGCCCCTCTCTCAAAGTTTTCAGGTTGTAGGTTTCCAGGGCTGATTTCAATATATATATCCCCTAAACAATTTATTCAGGGTTTCAATATAACTTAATAGAAGTTGTTTAAATTTCTAGGTGGGGTTTGTTTAAATTTCTAGGTGGGTAGGTAGGCCCTTGGCTCCAAATTTTGAACCAGGGCTCTAATACCATGTGTAGGAACCTAAATTTAACTAAGCCTAAACATTTTCATACAATTAAACATATAATTTCTTTCAACACATAAATAATTCATTAATCATCATATAAGCATTTAATATTCAACAAAAATTAAATTTATCCACAACATGAAAATAAATTACATAATCATACACATAACCCAACAAATTCATAAATAATAATACCTCTGCCTGATGCTAATTCCTGTTGATCTAGTTGTCCTCTCTGTTGCTTTTCCCAGCCTGATGCACTGACCAAACCCTTCCCAAAACCGGCTAACCACCCAGCCAACTAGGAGCAGCCTGTCCAGCTCCCTAGCTCCAGGATACCAAAAGGAATCCTGGCCCCTGAGCCCAAAACTCCCAGCAACCTAGTGCCCCCTGCAATGCTTCACCAAAACTCCAAGACCAAACTCCTCAAAACTAGAAAATATCCAACAGAAATACAGACCTCCTCCCCAATAATTCTCCTTCCCCAAATTTTCATAATCCCCTCTCATCGGACTCTTCCCCGTCATATCTCCCTCCATTCAATGACTCCCTATCCTCCATTAATTACCTTATCCTCCCCTTTATTACCTTATCCCATTCCTTTATTACCTTATCCGATTCCTTTATTACCTTATCCTTCCACCCCATGCTTCATTCCCCCCCCTGCATACGTAAAGTCTTATTATAAATCATTTAAAGTTATTCAGCCATTTAATTCATTACCCAAATCTTTGAATGTGTTAAGTAATCATTTAATTAATTAATCAACATTTATTAAACAATAAATAGATAAATAAATAAATAAATAATATTATTCATAGTTCATCATTACTTAACTAATACACATTAAGACAGTTAATTATTTAATTAACTATACTTAATAAACCCTGTGCAACTATTTAACTAGGGTTGTTACAAACACGAATGTATGGTTCACCATATCCTTAAGAAAATCATGGTTCCTTTTACATCTCCATGCTAACATATTCACTTCATTCCTTCAACGGTGCCTTTCAGCTAGAACCAATGACACTTGCCCTCATTAATGTCACCTTACAATTAATATGAGTGCCTTCAATGGTTCCTTTTTAGAATATTGATAATATCACCTCACCATCATCAATGACTTTGATGGTTCCTTTTAACATCATCACTTCATGTCTTCATTCATGTCACCTCACGATAATTGCACCTCTAATGCCCTCACTAGTTGTAGTCTAGCACTTCCAAATTTCACCCTCCCTCATAATAGTTGTTTCCTCTCACCTCTCTTTCCTTCACTAGTTCGACCCTAGTGTGGTATCCTCTCACCTCTTGTATCATCTCTCTTTCACCTTTGCTTGAATGTTGTGCTCTCATGTTAATTTTTGTCACTATCCCTTCCCTACTTAAAGAAATTTGTTAACCTTTGTTTTGTAGGAACATATATTTCTTGGGTACTAATATCACCATGTTTATACCTCTTATGTCTTGGAAAGGTTAAGAATTTGTAGAGAACATAAAAATTTGAAACACTTATGTGACATTCCTCTTATGAAATAAGGATTTGTATCATTTTTTTCTTTATTACATTGTTATTTTCAGTGTTTGACACGAACACATTTATTCACAACACGTGGGTTCATAATTAAAAAACCCTCTTCATACTTAAAAAATCCACTTGATACTTATGAGTATTTAAGATGTGTATGGTGGTCTCTATAATCATAAAATTTTATTATGTTAGAAATTATGACATTTGATTCAATGTTGTATAGGTGTACTAAGTGAAATATGACATTTCCATGGTATTTTTAAAATTTGGGTAATTTTTCTTCCATTTATCTGGATAATTAGCTCAATATACTTTTTGTCATTAGTAGTGCACACATAGTAATGTATCAAGAAATTGTTTCTTTGCTTAAAACCTCTTGCTCCTTCCAATAGCTAGTTTCCATCGAAATTGAAATTATTGCATTTCATTTTCCTATTGCATGGTTCAAAGAGTAGAGTCGAAAAAACATCAGTTTCATGACCACTCCTTTGAGTAACAACAACCTAAAATCAAGAGATAATTAAAACCTGTCTAGAAATGTTTCTAGGGCTCTTCAAACCTATCTTAGCTTAGGTGTAGATATTTGGAATAGGATTGTGATAATAACTTTCCAAATCTGCTAAACAAACATAAAGATTTGAGTTAGGGAGTGAAATCCAGTTTCTATATCACTCACTTTTGGAAGCCCTTCTAAAACAAGGGTCAAGCACGAGGTCTCATTGGGCCAACAGAGTAATCAACTATGCTTTGTTGGTCTTGGTGTCGACTTTCAACTATCCCCCCCCTTCTTTGGTATAGTAGGTGGTACCATAGAGGCCAGAATATTTTAGACTTCCTAACCAAGGTGACAACACAGGGAAGGTGGTGGTGTACCTGGGATCGATGTTGGATAGACTCAATCTAACCCCTTGAATGGTTTTCCACTACTCGGTGAGGTAACTTGCGCTAGGGCATTAGTTAATTAAGCAGGTTGTCAACGTAACTTTCCCACCCACAAAAACTCATCCCATTCGCGCATCGATCCTGAGATGTTGGATTCCATCACCAACTAGTGCTTCTTTGTGAGAAGGTTTGTTTGCATGCTTGACTCCTATATTAATTAGCGTGTGCTAGATTTCAATAGTGACATGTACGCAATCCAAACATTTTCAAAAGGCTATTTAGTGGAATATATCTTTATTTAATGTATTAAAGGCTATGTCTATTAAATAAGTCCCCACAAGGTAGTAGAGTATGAAATCGAAAACTGTAAGTGTCCTAATTAAATCCACATCATCTTCATATCCTAATATTTCCATTTCAAAACTAATGAAACATGCCCTAATGGAATCAGTTTCGAGGTATTCCAACTAGCATCGTGTCCTATTACCGCCATTTGTTGGCATGTGTCATTTGACTCCAAACATGCCCCTATAATTCCCATATAGTATATTAATAGTAATAGAGAATAATACAATTGTGAAAGAGTAACACTATGGTAATCATTATGAGCTTACTGTGATACCAATAGGATACTAGTAATGAACTAGTCTTACATCTTGATTGACTATCTGTTTATGTCATTAATGGTGTTATAGGATGTATAAGAAAACATGTATTTTTTAGATCTATCTTCATTGAGTGAGGGAAGTTTAGGTAGAATAGAGGAAAGTGATACATCGAGTAGGTCTAATAGGTGGAGATCAACTAGAGGTGAGAAGATGAGAAGAAAATTCCATATACGCATGGAATTTTTTCTTGTGAAAGGGGGATCATTTTCTTATGATCATGAGAGAATATACGACATCGAGGTTCCCTTTAGGTAAAAACATACAGTGAAATGATGGGTACCCAAGGATCTTCCTGAAATAAACACTGATTTTTGTGTAAACGAAATGATATACCAGATTGTTCCATCGTCATTACATGGTTTGGGGCTATTTTCCATCGATGGAATAAAGGTTTGTTACGACATATTAACTAAATTGATGGAATACATCGGACCCTATTATATCTACAAATATTGGATACAAATTGTCCAATATACAAAAAGTATGTGAAGATATGGCTTGGCTGAAAATTATATACAACTAAAAGACAATGATCCAAATAAAGGAGAAACTATCTATATTGATGGAAGGACAAAAACAATGGAAAATATTGCAGGGTTTATAAACATTACAGGACCCACAACCACAAATAAGCGACCCAATTATGTATTTGAGGGGTGTTAAGGAAACCGTATATTCATATGTGCAATAAAATCAATAGTTGCAGGGGAAGAGTTATTGATTGATTACAATTTGAATCGCATAGATATATATGTTACTATTATGGGGTAGGTACGTATACTAATTTACCCAACCTGTAACCAATGAATCTTATATTTTATGATTTTCATTATGTTATTTACGGTGTTAATCCATTTCGAGAGCTTCGGTATGTTTACTCAGTGTGTCCTATTTTTGTTATCAAAAATAACATTCCTCCTTGGATGTCAGTAAAGAGGGAGGATTTATCATACATTTGAATTTATTTCTCATGATAATGATCACAGTTATAATTTTATTGTAATGTGGAAGGCTTATCGTGGTAAATCAAAAGCAGCCTCAGAATAGGTAAACGAACAACAATTTTTGAATTGCATTTAATGTGCGATTTACTTGTATGGTGATCAGTTATTTTATTTGTTTACATAACTGAATTATCATTTATTTTGTTGAATATGTAGTCGACGGGACATGATGTTGATGATGATTTGTTGGGTGAAATGTATTTGTATGAATCCCTCGACCCTATGGTTTTAATTAGAAAAAAATATCATTAAAGCAAACAATGAACCAACTCACTTGTTAGATATTATAGATCAAAGTCCTGAGGTCAAAGAAAGGATCAAAGAAGTTATAACAAGCCTTAAGAAACATAAGAGAATAACTATAATTTCAAGTGGTTTTATTTTTATGTCATAAGATCAATTATGAAAGATTGATTTTTAACTTTTACATTATCTAAACAAAAAAATGTTTTCTTTCTTCTATAGAGATTTTTGGATCCTATTGACACCGACATGCATGGTGTCGGTAGTAGTGGAGATGCACAGATGACATAGGGTCCCAAAAAATGCCCTCATATAGCTTCTAGGATGCAACTATTCATATCTCCACCTTCCACATCATTAGGTGGGAGATATGACACACACATCGAGGAAGAGGCCACACAGGTAGGCTCTGGAGGTGGTGATGGAGATGAGGCCAATGATTTGACCAACTATATGGTTGATTTTCCTAAATCAAGACATGTTACCAACACATGGACCCTTGAGGGAACACTTATGGTCAACGAGGAAGGGCTCCATTAAAGAAAGTTAAAGTTCGAGGTATTTTTTAAAATTTTAATTGTTTCATGTTCTCTATCTATACAAATATAAATCATATAAATTATTATTTTAAAATTAATAATCATATAATCATTTTGCGTGTAGGGAATAACGATTTTTATAGGTCCTTGGAGAATAAGGCGTTGTTAATTTTTGGTCCCACCAAGAGGTGGAATTCCCAGAATTCCAACCTCAAAAAAGAATTGATGGATTACCTCGAAATATTTTTTGGTGTAGACACATTTAATAACACCTTGGCCACTGCCACAACTGGCCAATATTTAAAATATACGCGAGAAACATATATGAATCACTTGAAACAAAATGATAGGTAAGAAATCCATCTGATGATTGCAGAGAGGGAGTGGAAGACCCTCATTGAGGACGCAAAAGAGAAGAAATTGACAGATGAAGGAAAAACACCCTCTGGTCCAAGAAGGTAAATTACAATTTCAATTCAATACCTTCAATTTTTTTAGATGTAAATAAAATTTTGGTATATATTAACATAATTCAAACTTTTGATGATAGTTTGACTGACATGTCAAAAGAAATAAAAGAAAGTCTTTCCAAATATCGCCAGCACATGCTAGGCTAGGCCCCAGGGTGACTACTTGAAGTTGCAATCATGAATTGTAAGTACCTAAATATCTTATTTGTATCGCCTTAAAACTTTTAGGCAATTGCAACGAATAAATTTAAAAATACATACTCTTATGCAATACAGGGGGATTATTTTGGTATTGAAACCATGGAGGAAGACCTCCTACTTGGTTACAAGTATGACTATAAAGCTGTAGTTGAACACCAAAAAATCTTGGGGAAGTTACCAAGAACCACTTTGCAGGATAAGGTAAATAAAATTCAATACACGTTAACCTTTATCATTAATATAATACAATCATCTTGGATATTATTAATATTTGTAAATTTGTTTTAATCATGGGAGAAACACTGTCAATGAACACACTGGTATTGGAGAGCAGTCCGTTGATAACAGTTTGCAACCAGAAGATGGTTCTCCCATACAGTGCCAATATTCCATGGAGGTGAATCCCCACGATGGTGCTAGGACCGAGCTGGCACATGACGGTAATATGGATGTATTTTAATCATATACTTAATAATTTGGTAGTTATACATTTTCTACTTCTAGTTTTTTACTTATACATTTATGATTGTCCTTTTAAAGTTTGTGTTCTCAATGGAAGAGAATTTTGTACTTGAGGGTCATACAGTTGAAGAGGAGCACTCAAGGGCAACCATTCCATTGGTTTCAACCAATGAAATAGGTAAATAATGACATTGTAGGTGTTTTTTTTTAATATTACTGAACTAGTTCAGTGATATTTAAAAACTAACCATCTAAATTTTATATTTTTTTCTTTTGTAGGTGATGCCTCATCACAGCGACCTCCATTACCAGGGATGATTTTAGGGGCTAAATTTCTCTCATGGGCTACTTTTCCATGGTTTTTCCCAAAAAACGATTCGCTATTCTAAAAATGATTCACCCAAATTCTATAGGATCAAATTATTTTACCTTAAAAATCACCAAAATTTTATACAGACTATATAAAATCCTTAGAAATTTGAATAATTTTACAAAAATATCGACAAATATTTATAGTTGGCATATGAAGGATTAGTAAGATTCGCCAAGGTTTCTACATTTTAAAATAAATTTCCATCCTTAAAATCATCCCTGTCCATTACCCTATGAGCACCCCACGACTAGGCATTTTCTACGTGAGAGGACACAATCATAATCAAATTTTGAAGAGCACCCAGAGAACGAAGACATAGATATTGATGAAATGCTTAGGAACTAAAGAACTAAGAAGAAGAGGTCGGCTAAAAGTACTAAATGATGATGTACATGAATATTTTAATAACTATTTAATATAAAATCTATTTTCTACGAAACATGGTTTTTTACTTGTTGGGTTGCCAAAATGTCATTCTTTTACCAACCTTTTACTTCAGTTTTCACCATATTCCTCTTTCCCACAACCTTACCTTAAGACCATTCTCATGCTTACATATGCGTTTAGACCTATTATTTTCCAAAGAATTAATTTTAGTATTTTGAGTGAGTTTATGATTAAATATTAGAAAAATAACATGTTTTCACTTATACATAAAAGTGGGATGAGTTCTATGATGTTTACATGTACATTTTAATACTCCAACCAAGTCATATGATGGAATAGAATAAATCATCTTTTCACATCAATTTTCATTCTCTAGTTTTTAGATGCAAAGGGATTTAGTGTAGTGTATGATGTTATGGAATAGTTGTTACTTTGATCCTAGGAGAATTTAGTTCACTCCAAATGGATAAAGGAAACGTTTTATTTCATTGTAAACAATTGTGAATATTGGTATGTATATATGTTTGTTTTTGCTGTAAATATTTCAATAGATTTATATGTTGGGTATTGGGGAATTGGGAGTGATGTGAGGCAGGGGGAGAGGCCATAAGAGCTTTCGCCTTCACATGGTTGGCCCTGTTCAGTAGAGAATAATTTATTGGAGGCATTTAATCTTGGAGAAAACCTCCCTCGATCCAACAGAGCAACAACAAAATCAATGTTGACTTCATTGCTACTACTTCAAATCAAGGGAGGCCGTTTGATAAAATATTAGACAAGTGGATCCAATAATTTTTTCTAGAAACCAAGAGGATCTCATTCATGTATGTTTTGACACTCTCCTAAAAATTCATCTTAGAGTAAATAAGGTGCTACAAATATGACTTGTATTGATTTTTTAGATATTTATTGAGGTTGAATGATTTTGGTAGGTACTTTAAGATCTTTCTTCGTCGATTGAGGGAAGATCAAGACTAATAGAGGGTCATACAACTAAAGAGAAACATGTGGGGTCAACCATTCCAACTTTGTAGTCGACCAGTTCATCAGATCATGTGTGATTTCTCCTTTCAGCATAGTTTATATAGCCATCAATTCTAGTTATGCTTAATGTTTTATGAATTGTTATGTGATTATTGATTAATGCAAGGTTTGCTATGTGATAATTTATTGAGATATATCATTTGTTTATTACTTGTCATGATCTCTCCTTGTATACAATAATGGTAGATACGATTCCATTTATATTGATTTAAAGATACCTTGGCTTCCTGTAGGGATTGATGAAGTGTTAGTTCATGCATCTACTGCTAGGGGCCCTCCTAGAATAAGGCCAAATCAATTGAGAAAAAATTCCATAAATAATGTTGTTGTACTATGCCTCCTTTTTTCTAGGAATTGTTCTAGATCATGGAGCATTTACTGTCCATCCATCCTAAATATCCTTGCATGTTGATCATGAAAACCCAAAAAGTGCTTCAACGATACAATTTTTCTCCTTTGGTACAATATGGAAGCTAAGTAGTATGGATATATATTTCAATTAGAATAACATGGCAAGATCATCTCCTCTCTTTAGTGAAAGACTCAATATAACCATCATAAACTAGAGGAAAACATAGGTCAAAGGGAGTGAGTTTTTGGGTTATGATGGGGTTGCAGAAATTAGAACTTCCACCGAAACAATCTTAAGCTAAAAAACACTTTCCTTAACAAGGATTCATCATCTAGACCAAGGTGCAAAAAAATGGTTTTGAAGAAGTGAATATGTTGAAGCTATGCACTACACCTATGCTTACACTACTATATGTTTCTCATCCTTTTGATATAGAAGATGATGCATATGACTATGAGATAGGTATTTTTATGACAACAATTTCATTCCATTTTTTTTTACTTAGAGACATTCAATGGCGCAATCCATAACTTTTGAAGTTATAATAGAGAGATGTGCTCCATTGCTTAAGTATTTCACTAGTGGAGACACTATGTATAGGGAAATAAATTGTTATTCAATCTAGTCATAAGCCACTACAGAACTAGAGAAAAATTGTGTTATATAGAACACTAGCAAGAGTTCTACAATACAGACATAAATTTTGTTAAAGTTTATGCAACCATTCAATAAGGATGCCATGCTACCTACACAAGACGTATTATTAATTCAAACGATTTTCATATTAATAAAGATCTTTTGTATTTACTTGATAGGATGTTCTCACTTGCAAGTGAACCTAGGGATTTGTTGATTTGGTAATCTCATTTCTTGAAGTTGGTTGAGCATTTTTTCACATCAAATATAGTTGCAACTTTAAAACAACATTTTTATTCTCCATGTATGAGACATGATGTTCAGCACCACCTCAATTTTTTTGTTGCATGTTCGATTGCTAAATTGAAAAATCACCATTTAGGTATAATCTTTTGATTATGTCCTCTAGATATTATGGATATGTCAGTGTAGGTTTATGGTTCATCAATGGATAAATTCTAACATGAATTTATGGTGCACCATATCCATAAGAAAATGATGGTTCATTTTCCATCCCCATGCTAAAATATTCACCTCATGCCTTCAATGGTGCGTTTCAGCTAGAATCAATGGAACATGCCCTCACTAATGTCACCTTACAGTTCCCAGTAGGAATGTGCATGGTGAGAATTCCTACTGAGCATAAACGACCAACTTAGTCAAGTCACAGGAGTGTGTGCATTCTCTTAATACATCATATATAGAATTTAATATACACCAAACCTATTTATGAACAAAGATGTATAGGGGTATGGGAACAACTAAGGCCTAAGGGTTTATGATTGAAAGTGTTTTCAAGGATAGAGAAATGGTTACAGAACCAAGATGTGGGTGATGTGGATGCAAGGGTTGTACACATGGTACATGCATAGTGCACTCATGGATTGAGTTAATATAGGGTTAAGGATTGAGTATACGTTATGTATAGGCTTATATGGAGCTAGGGGGGTCTATGTCATGGTCTACATCAAGCTCTAGGTCGATGTCTAAATCTATATCTATTTCTATGTGGTGGTATAGTTCATGGTCTATGTCAAGCTCTGGGTCTGGTG
>JASDQU010751543.1:43843-77456 GCA_032191745.1 Picea mariana
TCATCTACATATACTACAATATATAAAATAATTTTACCAACTTTGTTAACAAGTAGAGTTTCATTGTCAAGGTTGAAATGCTTGAAATTCAATTTCAGAAGATGCTTAGTTAACTTTTCATACCAAGCTCATGGTGCTTGTTTCATTCCATATAAGGATTTGATAAGATTGTGTACTTTCTGTTCTTGTCCCTCCATAAAGAAACCTTATGTCTAAGACATGGAAACATTTTATTTCAAGTCTTCATTCAAGAAAGAAATGTTCACATCCATTTGATGAATTTTCTATCCATTCTATGGTGCCATGGAAAGTAGAATACATATGGTAGCCCATTTTGTTGTGGGGGGGGAATTCTCTTGATAATAAACATCTTCTTTCTGTGCAAATCCTTTTTCCATGAGCCTTGATTTGTGCTTTTCAAGTGAGCCATATGATTTTTAAGTGTTCTTCAATACCCACTTGCAGCTGATTGGTTTGGTTCCAAATGGAGGATCCACAAACTTCCATGTCCCATTATTGATGAGAGAATCATATTCCTTTTGTATGGCTTCTTTCTACTCATTGTGAGAACTGGCTTCTTAAAACAAAGTTGGTTCAAAGTTAGTAGATAAATTTAATTCACAATCATACGAAACATGCATGTCACCTACATCACCTAAGTTTGAATTATCTACATCACCTCCATATTGTCTTGAGGAAATTATACTTCTCATATTTCCAACCCACAAGGGATAAATCCCACAAGAGAGAACTTGAAAGTTAGGTAGAAAATCAAATCAAGACTCCAGAGAAAAAATGACAAATAAAGAGAAAGTCTTAGGGAAGCGACATTCAATTGAAACATCCCTGAGTAGTATGGGAAGAAAATGAAGTAGAAATGAATAAGATCCTACCACCTCAAGTGGGAGGGCCCCCTCAAATCAAAAGTAATGAATTCCTCTCCTAGAAATGCAAAGGCTTCGATAGAAATATAAAGGTAGAATCCCTAAGAGACCCGATCAAACTCGAGAAGCCCTTTATAATTTTGCTTCAGGAGACTAAAATGGAGGAATTTGTATCACTTCTAAGTGGGAAAAAAACAATGCAAAATGGTGATAGAATAGCTAAAAGTTTCATAGGAGCATGAAGAGATATTATGACTTTGTGGGACTCACTTCAATGGGAACAAGAGGTCTATTTCTATGCAAACCATTGGACTCCTACAATCCTTTGTGATAAATATTCAATTCTTAGATTTTTTATTTTTAATATATACATGGCCAATATATATATGGATAAAATAGAATGTTGGATTTCCCTATTTTCCATTGAGGATACTTTGGATATTTCAACTATTATAGTAGCTAGAGATTTGAATACAATCCTCCAAAATTTAGAGAAAATAAGTGACAATTGTGTTCAAGACCCCATGTGAGAACATATGGAAGATCTAATATCTTATTGGTATCTATAGGTCATTAATCCTTCTAAAGGGAAATACACTTGGAGTAGCAAGCATTATGGTATCGTTCATATTTCTACCCACTTAGATCATTTTCACATTCATAGTGACCTTATCCTTCTCCCTTTTTCCATCTCCTCTAGTAATATACCCTTTTCCCCCTCTGATAATAATCCCGTCTCCCTTTCCTTCCCCCCCACATCATAACTTTGGCCCTATTGCCTTCCGCTTCAATCCTCTTTGGCTGGGTCATGGTTTCATCATATATCTTATTAAAGAATCTTGTTCCTCTCCTTTTCATGATTCCCCAAACTTTTTTTGGGAGAGAAAACTAAGATCAATAAATTTTTCTCTAAAATATTGGGAAAATCCACCTATACCCCCCCATTTTTGGAGATAACTAGTAGATTAGAGAGCTAGAAGAAATCCAAAAAGAAATGGAAGACTAGGAGGTAACATAAACCTCTCTGAAAATGGAAATGGAATCTTATCAAAACCTCCATTCGACCTTCTGAAAATAATAATAGGAATGGAGGATGAAATATTTCAGTCTCTAGGGCAAGCAAGGGACTCAAATACCTCATTCTTTCTCAAAAAATCACAACAAAGGTGACATAAAAACACTCTTCAAAAAATTCAAATGAAAACGAGGCAGGTCCTAGAAAATTTTGACCAAATCAAAGAGGCGGCTCTGAAACAATTTGGAAACCTATACACTCATGAAAGAATTGAGGGTGAGGAGATCAATGAGAAAGTCATGGTGGACAATAGGACCACATGTATATCAGAAGAATAAAATAGCTCTCTCGTCAAAGAGATTAGTGAAGAGGAAATTTCTCAAGAAATATGGGTATTGGGTCAGGATAAAGCCCTCGAGACTGACAGGTTCCCTATCCATTTTTTCAAATTCTTTTAGGATACAATCAAATTTCATATCAAAAGGATGCTCAATTATACTCTCCGTAAAAAAATAATTACCTGGTGCAACTAATTCAACTTTCTTGGCCCTTATCCCTAAAGAAAACAATCCTTCCATCTTTTCGAGGTTTTAACCAATCTCTGTTTGTAACTCAACATAAAATATCCTTACCAAGATCATAGCTAATATAATTAAACTTCTCCTCTCCAAATTAATTTTATAAAATCAAGGTGGGTTTATGGAGAATATACAAATCATAAACATCATTGTTCTTGTACAAGAGGCTATGCACACAAGAAGGTCTCACAAAAATAAAGGCATGGTGATAAATCTCGATACGGAAAATTCCTTTGACAGAGTCAAACATTCCTTTCTCTTCTTTGTCCTCCACAAATTTAGGTTTTAACAAGGACATTGATTGGTTGGAACTGAGCCTGCATTGGCTCTCCATGGATTTCCCCTAAGATAAATGGAAGACCCAACCAGTGTGTAACATCTCGCTCTAGCGCACTGAGAAAACTTATTCTTTGAGGACACTTGCTCGCAAGTGATCTGGACTATTATGATATTAAACCTCTTGTCCTTGATAATGATGCATTATGATTGATGACATGATGTTTACTACATTGACATAGACAGGTGCTACTGACTCAGTTTTATTGAGTGTGCAGGGTTTTTGGACCTTGAGGATGCAGAGGCATCGATGGAACCCCTTGGACTCTGGATTAAGTCAGGGAGTGTGCTATTTGGGCTGATTTATTTACTGTGATATTACATTGATTTTATGATATGATGTGGACTTGTTCTGACACGATTGTTGATGATGCAGGCTGACGATAACTTTTTGACTAGACTCACATATGGAGTAAAGAGGCCACACACAATTTCCAGAGAGGTTGAGGGCGAGGTGTGGACAACAACCCTGCCACAACCTACTATCACTCCTGCCATGGATCAAACTATAGGTTTATGATTACCTATTTTGAGGGGATCCATGATGCCATGAGGAAAGACTGCGACAGTCGGTCACGATGATTCTAAGGGGCGCGCAATAAGGCAGGGGCCTTATTCCTTAGAAGCCTTAGTCTCCCACAAGTTCACCTGGCAGAGTGTTGACTCAAGGGGTTATTGATGTCTACCAATTAGTCAAGTTGGTGAGTGGCACCCTTGGAGCACGTGGTGCATCCTGAAGGGCACATCGTACAAAAGAAACACAAGAGGCGAGTGGCACCCTTGGAGCATGTGGTGCATCCTGAAGGGCACGTCGCACAAAGGAAACGAATGAGGGGAGTGGCACCCTTGGAGCACGTGGTACGTCCTGAAGGGAACATCCCACTGATGTTGATGAAGGAACAAACCTAGATGGCCCTAAGACATTTAACACATTAAGAAATTCTTAACCAACTTACCTAATTAAATGTCGCCCAGTTCAGACTCTAAGTCCTAAGTCTAAAACTTCTCTAGGGTAATTTTTTTGTCTAACCTTAAGAAAAAGACCCTATAAAATAAAAATAAAAATTTAAACTAAAACCCACTTAAGTAATAGTCTTAGTGTTCATAAAATTTTTGGAGTAAAATGAAGAGAGTAAGAATTTAATTAAAACTAGTGTATTTAAAAAATTGCAAGGAAGAAATTAATTCTTAACTTGTGAAAGTATAAAAAGATATTAAATAAATAATAAAATGAAAAGATTGAAGGGTGCAACTGCCATTGTGGCTCTAATAAAAAGGGGAAATAAGGGAATAATAAAAATTAGGAAACTAAGGAATAGGGGGAAACATAATAAGGGAAAGAGGGGAACTTATGGTAAAAAGCGAGGTCAACATAGTAAGGAATCTACAATTAAGAACCTTCTAAAATGAACTAAATTAGCAACTTCATTTTAGGGAAAGTATTTAAACCTGAACGGGAATCTAGGAACACCTAGGAGTAAATTTAGGAGCAAATCTAGGTGGTTGAGGGAATTGAGACAATTAATAAATTTAAAGAAAATAATTATTGGAGAAAAGAGGGGGATGGATGACACTTGTGCGAAGGAGAATATTTAGAATATTTTAATTAAAACTTAATTTAAATATGATTTAGGGAAAGTTGGAGGTTATGAAAAATCTATAAAAGAAAGGGAAGATGAGGAAGAAAGGGATCGGCTGTTAGTGTAACGTTACGCTGCAGGAATTGTGACTTGACAGATTACTTGTGGAGAGTTGGGATTTTCTAGCTCGGATAGGAGTGGTAGCTCGGCCTTGCAAGGCGAGCTAGGAAGCTAGACATACCATCTGGATAGTGTGTGGCCCCTTTGTGGCTTGGGGGGATAAGGGGGAAGCAGAGTACCCCTAGCGTTGTCTGGGAGGTACCGATGAGGTTCTGATGGTCGGCAAGCAGGAGCGGCATGGAGCGTGTAGAATTCGTTCGAAGCGGGAGTTCGAAAATGGTACGCTCTTTGATTTTTAGAGTAGAATGCATTAGGATTTATGTTTTTGATTTGTATGTGTATCGGGAGTCCTGGATGGAAGAACTTATAACTTCAATTGGGGATTGGATCTCATTGGATTGTATGGTTTCCTTTATTTACTCACTCCGGCGAAGTCTTGTCTAATTATCCTTGCTGTAAAAATTTTGCTGTGTAAATTTGGAGTAAACACCAACCATGCATTTGTCATTTCGTCTCCTTTCCCAATTTAGTAACCGTTGGCTTTTAACAGTGAAGAAAAATACAGTACCATTCTTGTTTTCTGAAGCTTTGTACTTACGGGTTGTAAGTTTTAACAGCTCCATACAATGATCAGATCCACAGACAGATCAGTTTCTCTATAATTTAATGAAGATGTTACCTTCACGGAATAATAACTGATAGATCTAAATCTTTGGGTTCACATTATTTAGTTTAGTGCAGGTTAGTCTTTAGTAAATAACGTAAAGATAAACAATATTTATTGAGCAATAAGCCAAGGTGCCCCATTTATTTTATTTATTTTTATGTCTCAAGGCCATTTATATTATTGTTATCGAGGTTTGAAAGAGAGCCATGCCCTCATAATGGCTGTTGCAAATATCACTAATTGAACCTTCTTAAGAAAGGAAGCATAATCTTTTAATCATGTTGAAGTCAGTCCAAAAAGTACTGATTTTGTACAGTCTTAAAGCACAGTGCCCTTTTGCATCAAAATAAAAGAAGATTGTCCAGGACGAGGTTCATGGATATCCTTGAGTCACGATGACGAAGAATCAAATATACATCTCCTAGAATTCTTCCAGAATGGATCTAGGCTAGATCAGTGACTCGAAGATCTAGGGAGCTCACTACAATATCGATGTCTCTGGATTTGCCTTTTTTTTTTAAATGACAAGAACCTGGATTGTATTACTTTGGCATTAGATAACATTACCAGTGGATCCCCATAGATTGAATATGCCTCATGCTCAGACTTCTAAAGGAAAAACCTACATTACATAGGTAACTACATAAAAGATGAGATCGGTGTTCCCTCAAAAATCCGATGGCTCTCACAATTATTTAAGGTTGAAGTGCAAGGGTTGTCACTCAAAGGTTTGTCAAGACACCTTATAGTTCCCGAAACCCTACACTTAACCTTTATTTTTGAGAGTGATAATGCATCCCTACCACAATTTCAAATCAAGATTTGACTCATGAGAACAATGTTTACTTTAGTAGCAGAATGTCTAGGTCCATCACACCTTAGAAGTTTTTTTTTCTAGCAGCGATAGCACTGTCCATTGACATTTTCGCACAACAAGGGCATCTGGTATTCTGGTTGCCATTGATTAAATGTGGTAGGTTCCAAGTGTCCCTTGTTATAAAAGAAACGAATCATTTAGGGAGGGACAGTCATTTCAGCCAAAATAAAAGAAATTTAATACCCATCTGGAAGTACAGGAATCCCTTAAATGACAGTTATGGCCATGGCTGTAAATTTTTTCTAAACCTGAACTTTTAGAGCACTGTGCCGACCTGTGCGTTGCTATTGTGGACAACATTTACATCTGCGAGAATTGGTGTTATTATTATTTCTTCCCTTTATTGATTTCCCTTCAGAAATTTAAATTACAACGTTTTGGCTTTGGCTATGAGCCATCACCTTTTTCTAGCCCTTGGACAGCGCTGGGCCTGTCAGGTTGACAACACTGATTGGTTCTTCATATCTCTGACTACGGGGGACAAGTTCTTAATGCTGCACTGATCCTTAACTATTCCTTGCTTTTAGTTGATTTTGTCTTGCTCCCAGTTGTGGCGTGAATTATGGGTTCATAATTATGGAATTTGGAATTATAAATTCAGATCCCGGAGTTAATGGTAACTTAATTTTTTTTTAAGGCTCGCATTAAATAATTTTAGAATGTGCATCAAATAGGGATTTATAATCAATGTGTAGTTGATTTAATTACTAATTTCTACTTACTGGCCATCGTTTTATAAAATTCTCATTGAGTTAATGTTAATTTTACTTTAAATGATAATTTGCATCTATTCATTATTTGATTATGATTAATGAATGAGTAAATGATTTTAGATGATTGCGTTAATTATTGAATTCTTGTGAGATTGGTTCAATATACTTGGGACTAAACTTGTTCTATTAATGTTATGTTGCTTGATCCTTAAAATGGTTCCAACAATGGATATGAGGTTCTAGCTTTCTATTATAAGGATAATCTATCTTCCATTTACTTTAAGCTATATGGGATTGAGTATGCGTAACATTGAACTATTTCATGGTTATTACTTCATTTATGTCAATATATTTCATATCCATTGTGTTTTTCTTTATCTTGGATAGGAATCATAGATTAGGACTCCTCTCATATATTGCTAGTTAGTTAGAATTTAATACTTTTATTTCTATTTTCCTTTAATCATTAAAGGTAACTAGGTTGTGACTAGGTCAAAATCTAGTGAGTTCACTATTTCCAAATGAATTAAAATATTATTAATAACTATCTCGTAATGGTCTTAATTGAAGTTGTATAGTAGTGACCTTAGTAACCGGCTAGTTAGTTGTATTGATGGGTAGCTTTTTGCTTGCATTAATGTACATACCTCTTATATCTACGTCAACATGTGACTCTCATGATTGCTTTTATGAATGATCTTATTAGTTTCGTATAATGGATGCGTAATGTAAAAGAGTTGTTAAAGTTCCGGTTTTGCCTCAGAAGATGGAGTTTCTTATGGGTTATCTTAATGAACATAAAATTATAGCTTCTCTTCACATACCCCTAGAAGTTTTCCTTAAAGACAAGAAATATAGTTAAGCAACATGAGATTATAATGTATTATCGCTCTTGATTTATGATGATGCCTTTTTACGCATTTACACTCATTGTAGAATTAGCATCTTTAGTTGGGTCTGCTTGTGTTGGGTGGGATGTAGACACCTCCATGTTCCTTAGAACAGTTGCCAGCCCTGAGACCTTAAATGGTTAAAATCGATGGGAACCTGGGCTTGAGCGCTGCTTATGTGTCTTGGAGTTCCTAACCATTGCAGGGTAGGACGGGCGGGTAGTCAATATTACTTATGGTCGATTGATCATTGTTAATGCATGTGGTTAATTGTCAGGCGTTTTGTGTCGACTTGTTATGTTCATTGTGGTTTGAGTCTTATTCATCATCGGGTGGCGACGCAGATTCAAATGTATTTATTAACCTTGTACACACGCACACATATACACACAAAAAAAAAATCTTATTGCACTTGTTATAAGAGGTTGTCACCTTAACGAGGAGGTTCGTTACATATGGTATCAGAGCTGGTTCAACCAGTGACTTGGGATTCGCTACGTCTTTCGTGACATGATTTGATTTGATTATACTGTTGCTGATCGAGTTGATTGTGTGCATGCAGGTAATCATGGTTAGAGGACACCGCGGAGGCAGAAGACGGGGTGCTAGGGGAGGAGGCATGACGCCTCCAGTAGCATCCACGCCTGAGGGGTCTAACCCCCAAGGAGGCGAGCAGGTTCTCGGACAGGAGCATATAGTAGTTGGCGACGTGGTCAGGATGATGAGATATTTTCAGCGCATGTCCAAGGCACTGATCAGCTGCTTGGACAGAGATGAGGCTAGGGCGCTGGCACCCACTGAGGTTCCACCACGTGCACCAGCCGTTACTGGTAGCATTCACCGTGAACTCGAGAAGGTTAAATTTCCCAAGTTCTTTGGTTCCCCGGATGGCATTGCCACCGAGGCATGGTTGGAGAATATGGCGATGTTCTTCGCACTTCGCGATTATACCTCCAACATGAAGGTCTGCATGGCGGTCTTTCAACTGAAGCGGAGCACTCTTCTATGGTGGAAGACGCTCCTACCGCAGCTGAACATGGCCGTCGAAGACGTGTCATGGGAACTGTTTGAGGAACGGTTCTGAGAGAGGTACCTTTCTAAGGAATTCATTGAGCGTCATCTCAACGAGTTCAACACATTACGATAGGGAGGTCGTACGGTGCCCGAGTATGAGGCACGTTTTATGGAGTTGCTCCGGTATGGTCCACACCTTAACACAGAGAAGCTTAAGGTCAACCAGTTCGTGTTAGGCCTTAACGAAAGCCTGCATGCCAAGGTTAGGATTTTGATGCCTCAAACCTTGCACGATGCCGTCTAGAAGGCCCTCATAGCAAAGGAGGATCTTATTAGTGGGGGTCAGACCAAGACTCTAGCGAGACCAGTAGGGCAGGGTTCATTTAGAACACCGCAGCACCGGACACCAGCGAGACATACGCCGGGATATCGTGGCTTCCAGAGGTGATCCACTTTCAGTACACCCCGACGACCACCGCCTCAGCAGCGGACACCTTATCGGGGACCACAACACCAGCAGCAAGGTCGCCCGCAACACCAACAGTTTAGGCCTGTTCAACAGAATAGACCAGGGTTCCAGGCCAGTGGGCCGTCATCTTCTACTTCGAGTACGAGGACTACTAGGCCGAAGAAGGGGTGTTGGACGTGTGGGGAGCCACACTACCAGTGTGGCTGTCCTATGGAGAGGAGCAGAGTGTCTGGATCAGCTGGACCCACTACAGTGGGAGATATGGGCAAGGCCCATCAGATTCATGTAGTGGTGAATAACCGCCAGGCAGAGCACTAGTCGATTGTGTTCAAGACGACAGGTACCATCGCTGACCAGACCCTTAATGTTTTGATAGATCCCTGTGCTACTGAGAGTTTCATTTCTGGTGCAGCGCTAAAAAGGATTAAGGTAAAGGCAATCGAGCAGGATGAGTTTAGCTTCGTAGAGATTGCTTCGGGAGCTAAATAGAAGGTTGGAGGAAAGGTTATAGGATGTGCCCTTAACCTGGGAGAGTTTGTCATGAGGGTCAACTTGTACGTCACCATCTTAGGATCTTATGACGTCGTGATTGGTATGGATTTGTTGGAATCTCATGAGGCGATACTCAACTGTAAGATGAAACGGTTGAGCTTGGTTGATGATGAAGGAAAAAGACGTGTGATTGTAGGATGGAACCAGGGAGTTTCCCTGAGGTTCATCTCTTCCTTACAGCTACGGAAGAGAATGCGCAAGGGGTGCAAGCTTTATGCGATCCTTGCACGAAATGAGAAGGGAGTAGCGAAAGGTCTAGAACACCTTCCGGTGGTGAGAGAGTTTGCGGACGTATTTCCATAGGAGTTACCTGGGATGCCGCCGGAAAGGGAATTGGAGTTTACCATAGACTTGAAACCAGGGACCGAACCGATAACAAGAACATCTTATCGGATGTCGACCCCGGAGTTGCAAGAGTTGAAAATGCAACTGAAGGAATTGTTGGACCTGGGACCGATATGTCCTAGTGTGTCACCGTGGCGTGCATTTGTTATTTTCATTCGGAAGAAGGACGGATCATGGAGGCTTTGCATTGACTACTATCAACTGAACAAGGCTATGATCAAGAATCACTATCCCTTACCAAGAATTGATGATCTGTTCGATCAAATGAAGGGTGCAACGATGTTCTCCAATATTGATTTGTGATCAGGGTATCACCAGTTGCGGATCAAGGAGGATGACATCCCTATGACCTCCTTTAAGATGAGGTTTGGACACTACGATTTTACTATTTTACTGTTTGGACTGGCAAACACCCCAGGAGTATTTATGAGTTTGATGAACGGGGTGTTCCGCGAGTACTTGGACAAGTTCGTCCAAATGTTCATTGACGATATTTTGATTTACTCTCGTATGAAAGAGGAGCATGACGAACACTTGCGCTTGGTACTACAGTGTCTGCGAGAGCACAAACTATATGGGAAATTGTCCAAATGCTCATTTTATCAATCGAGGATTCACTACTTAGGGCATGTCATGTCCAACGAAGGTTGAGGCTATTATGGAATGGCCTGCACCGACGAATGTCACAGAAGTGTGTATCTTTATGGGTTTAGCAGGATACTATCGATGGTTTTCCAAGGGATTTTCGAAGATAGCAAATCCGATCACAGAATTGCAGAAGAAAAACAAGAAGTTTGTTTGGACCGAGAAATGCGCGGAAGCATTTCGGAGGCTTAAGGAGTTGTTAACAACAACGCCAATACTAAAGGTCCCTAACATGAATGCAGACTTCTTGGTATGCACAGACGCATCCAAGGAAGGTTTAGGCGGAGTCTTGATGCAAGACGGGCGAGTGATTGCTTACATTTCAAGGAAATTGAGAAGGCATGAGGAGAACTACGTGACGCACGATTTGGAGTTATTATCCATCATATATGCCTTGAATGTTTGGAGACACTACCTTGTAGGATGAAAATTTGAACTAAATACGGATCATTGTGGACTAAAACACATTTTTAGGCAAAGCGACCTGAACGTGCGACAACTGCATTGATCGGAATTGCTTAGTGAGTATGAATTCGAGATTACTTACATAAAGGGAACAGTGAACCGAGTGGCAGATGCTTTGAGTCAGAGGCCATGCATCTTTTCGGTGTTGCCTCTTCAGATGAATCTACATGAAAAGATTCTAACCTTACAGCGTAACGACAACTGGTACAAGGAGGTCGAGGGATTTATTGGACAAAACACAATGATGGTACCACGATATGAGGGATTTTATTTTGATAGCAATGGGTTATTGAGGTTTAAAGGTCAGATTTATGTACCACTAAATGACGAGTTGAGGATGTTGATCCTGAGCGAGGCTCATAGAGAAGTTTACATGGCTCACCCAGGAGTCACGAAGATGAGGGAAGACCTTAAGATCTTATTCTTTTGGAAGGGAATGAAGGACGAAATAGTCAACTATGTGGCCAAATGTCTAGAATGTTAGTAGGTAAAGGCTAAACATAGACATCCAACAGGATTACTACAACCACATGCCATTCCGAAATCGAAATGGGAGGTTATTTCGATGGATTTTATTGTTGGATTGCCACTGACGGCAAGGAGACATGACTCGATTTTTGTGGTAATAGACACTCTGACGAAGAGTGCTAACTTTATTCCTATGCGTATGATATATCAGGCACCTGATATAGCGATATTTTTCATCAGTGAGATTGTGAGGATGCATGGCGTGCCTAAGAGGATTATATATGATCGAGGATTGGTGTTTACTAGATGATTTTGGACGAGTTTCCAAGAGGCCTTGGGAACTCAAATTAACTTTAGTTCTGCGTATCACCTAGATACTGACGAAAAGACAGAATGAACGAATCAAACCTTGGAAGACATGTTGTGCATGTACGTGATGGACCAACAAAAGCATTGGGAGGAATTCTTGCCTCTAGTAGAGTTCGCTTACAACAACAATTACCAGAGCACCATTAAGATGGCGCCTTTTGAGTTTCTTTACGGGCGACCATGTCGAATGCCTTTGAGTTGGGATAGACTTGAGGATAGGGTCCTGGTGGGACCAAAAGTGATCTAAGAAATGGAAGAACAAATTCAAACGATAAGACAAAGAATTAAAGAAGCGTATGATTGACATAAGAGTTATGTCGATGCGCACTGAGTCGATCGTAGTTATGAGGTCGGCGATCGATTCTTCCTGCGGGTTAAACCACATAAGAGTTTGATCAAGTTTGGAAAGGGAGCTAAACTCTCTCCTAGGTTCGTGGGCCCTTTCAAGATTGTGGAGAAAAAGGGGCCCATGGCCTATCAACTAGCCTTTCCTGATTCTTTGAGGCGTATGCACGATGTATTTCATGTATCTGTTTTGAGACATTATATTAGTGATCCTACACATGTGATTGACATGAGTTCCTTGCAGGTGTCGGACAAGGGAGCGCTCATGGCTGAGCCGATCTGCATCTTAGATCACCACGTTCGATAGTTACGACGTCGAACGGTAGATCAGGTCAAGGTCCAATGGGACAATTATAGTCCACACTCGACGACCTGGGAGGACGCATATGATATGCGTCGGCAGTTTCCATTTTTGTTTGATAGATAGACTTAAGATACTATGATACATTTATTTTGGCATTTATACTATGAAACTTCGGGATGAAGTTTAGACCAAGAGGGTTTGTATGTAACATCTCTCTCTAGCGCACTGAGAAAACTTATTCTTTGAGGACACTTGCTCGCAAGTGATCTGGACTATTATGATATTAAACCTCTTGTCCTTGATTATGTTGCGTTATGATTGATGACATGATGTTTAATGCATTGACATAGATAGGTGCTATTGACTCAGTTTTATTGAGTGTGCAAGGTTTTTGGACCTTGAGGATGCAGAGGCATCGATGGAATCCCTTGGACTCCAGATTGAGTCAGGGAGTGTGCTATTTGGGTCAATTTATTTACTGTGATATTACATTGATTTGATGATATGATGTGGACTTGTTCTGACACGATTTTTGATGATTCAGGCTGACGATAGATTGTCGACCAGACTCACATATGGAGTAAAGGGTCCACACACGATTTCCAGAGAGGTTGAGGGAGAGGTGTGGACAACATCCCTGCCATAGCCTACTAGCACTCCTGCCGTGGCTTGAACTGTAGGTTAACAATTACCTAGTTCGAGAGGATCCACGATGCTATGAGGGAAGATTGTGACAGTCGCTCATGATGATTCTAAGGGGTGTGCAGTAAGTCGGGGGCCTTATTCCTTACAACCCTTAGTCTCCCACAAGTTCACCTGGCGGAGTGTTGACTCCAGGGGTTATTAATGTCTACCAATCAGTCAAGTTGGCGAGTGGCACCCTTGGAGCACGTGGTGCATCCTGAAGGGAACGTCGCACAAAAGAAACACAAGAGGCGAGTGGCACCCTTGGAGCACATGGTGCATCCTGAAGGGCATGTCGCGCAAAAGAAATGAATGAGGAGAGTGGCACCCTTGGAGCACGTGGTGCATCCTGAAGGGCACGTCGCATTGATGTTGATGAAGGAACAAATCTAGATGGCCCTAAGACATTTAACACATCAAGAAATTCTTAACCAACTTCCCTAATTAAATGTCGCCCAGTTCAGACTCTAAGTCCTAAGTCTAAAAATTCTCTAGGGTAAAATTTTTGTCTAACCTTAATAAAAAGACCCTATAAAAATAAAAATAAAAATTTAAACTAAAACCCACTTAAGTAATAGTCTTAGTCTTCATAAAAATTTTGGAGGAAAATGAAGAGAGTAAGAATTTAATTAAAACTAGTGGATTTAAAAAATTGCAAGGAAGAAATTAATTCTTAACTTGTGAAAGTATAAAAAGATATTAAATAAATAATAAAAGGAAAAGATTGAATGGTGCAACTGCCATTGTGGCTCTAATAAAAAGGGGAAAGAAGGGAATAACAAAAATTAGGAAACTAAGGAATAGGGGGAAACATAATAAGGGAAAGAGGGGAACTTATGGTAAAAGGCGAGGTCAACATAGTAAGGAATCTGCAATTAAGAACCTTCTAAAATGAACTAAATTAGCAACTTCATTTTAGGGAAAGTATTTAAACATGAACGGGAATCTAGGAACACCTAGGAGTAAATTTAGGAGCAACTCTAGGTGGGTGAGGAAATTGAGACAATTAATAAATTTAAAGAAAATAATTATTGGAGAAAAGAGGGGGATGGAAGACACTTGTGCGAAGGAGAATATTTTTATTAAAAATTAATTTAAATATGATTCAGGGAAAGTTGGAGGTTCTCAAAACTCTATAAAAGAAAGAAAAGATGAGGAAGAAAGGGATCGACTATTAGCGTAACGTTACACTACTGGAATTGTGACTTGACTGATTACTTGTGGAGAGTTGGGATTTTCCAGCTCGGATAGGAGTGGTAGCTCGGCCTTGCGAGGTGAGCTGGGAAGTTAGACATACCATCTGGATAGTGTATGGCCCCTTTGCGGCTCAGGAGGCTAAGGGGGAAGCAGAGTACCCCTAGCGTTGGATGGGAGGTACCGGTGAGGTCTCGATGGTCTGCATGAAGGAGCGACACGGAGCGCGCAGATGTCGTTCGAAGCGGGAGTTCGACAACGGTACGCTCTTTGATATTTAGAGTAAAACGCATTAGGATTTATGTTTTTGATCTGCATGTGTATCGGGAGTCCTGGATGGAAGAACTTATAACTTCAATCGGGGATTGGATCTCATTGGATTGTATGGTTTCCTTTATTTACTCACTCTAGCGAAGTCTTGTGTAATTATCCTTGCTGTAAAAATTTTGTTGTGTAAATTTGGAGTAAACATCATCCATGCATTTGTCATTTCATCTCCTTTCCCAATTTAGTACCCATTGGCTTTTAACAGTGAAGAAAAATATAGTACCATTCTTGTTTTCTGAAGCTTTGTACTTACGGGTTGTAAGTTTTAACAGCTCCATACAATGATCAGATCCACAGACATATGGGTTTCTCTATAATTTAACGAAGATGTTACCTTCACGAAATAATAACTGATAGATCTAAATCTCTGGGTTCACATTATTTAGTTTAGTGCAGGTTAGTCCTTAGAAAATAACGTAAAGATAAACAATATTTATTGAGCAATAAGCCAAGGCACCCCATTTATTTTATTTATTTTGATGTCTCAAGGCCATTTATATTACTGTTATCCAGGTTCGAAAGAGAGCCATGCCCTCATAACGTGTTAACGGGTGAAAATGAACGCTCGTCAACTGGAGGAGTGGATCTGGTCCGGGGTTGTCTAAATAACCCAAGCCATTTGGGATGATCCACCCCGACGGGTTTAGCGGCTCCGTTGGCCGATCTAGGTCCTACTAAAACGAAATAAAACTAACTAAAGGAACTAATCTAAATGAAAACAACAATTAAAGAAAACTAATAAACAAATATGAAATACATATATACAGTCTATTGTCTAACATTATACAACAATAATTCTATGAAATTAAATGTTCAATTATCAACATAATTAAATCTCAATCACAAATGTACAATATTTACAGATTACAGATTTTAAATGAAAACCTACTAAAATCATTTGTAAACTGTCCTATGACAGCAAAACTATTGTTTTTTTTATTTTTTTTAATTTTATGAGAGAGAAATAAAATGAAAACTATCTAAGCTGAACAATTAAAATAATAATCCTAACTATAAATCTGAACTATATATATCTATCTAAACTACTTAAATAACACTAATAAATTAACTATTGAATAACTAATAGCAAACTGACCTGAAGTAACGCTTCAGGTTTGTCCTGTATACAATAGTTGATTTAGTTGTTCGGTGGGAGGAAACCCGCACCAGATTCTCCACAAGCTTCTCGTAAATAGTAAGAAATAGTGCTCTTCGAATATAAATGACAGGACAAACAAGACATAAAAAAAACCCGACAACAATCTTATAATTTATAAATCATCGCAGTTAGATAAATCCCTGTGCAAAGATTTGTACAGAACAGTTCAATTAACGAAGAAGATAAACCTTTATTCATTAAATTGAAAGAGAGTAATTTCTGTACTAAAACTGAGATACATAAGACATGGACAGAATTTAAATCACAACGCATTAACATGTAACAAATCTTGATATCTAAAGTAGTCAATGACTTAATCACAAATTGAAATGCACAAAACCTGAACGAAAGTATGATAAATTGAAAGCTAAAGTTGTTACAAAAGATCCACTTCCATTCAAGTTTGTATCATCATATATCCATAGTCTTTTTCTCCCAACAATCGATGATGGGTTCATTAAAAAAAATAACAATTATTTTAAAGGCCACAGGGTAAAACATCCCTGTGGGAATTATCAAAAACAGTTTATAAAAAATCTGGGAATAATCTCCCAAGTCTCTATTTCATCCTATTACCAACAACTTGAAACAAAACTATATCACAACAAGTATCTTCTAAACTGCCATAGCACGCCCAATTTGCCATTGAAATTCGTAGGTACTTGCAGGTGGACAAGAATAGACAAATTTAGATAATGTTTTATTGGTAAAAATTAACAAAAATCTAAATTTTAAGACTAGCTACAGAATCTCACGATTCTATAGCTGGTCTATTTTGAAAATAGGACCATTTTAAATCAATCCAAAACTAAAAGAAATATATTCGAACTATTAAACAAATCTTTAATTGCTAATTTAAAACAAAGTGAATCATTTAAACCAAAACTTCTATGCTAATTGAGAGCAAACGAAATCATGTTTGAATCTGTTTCAATCGAAACAGACCCAAAATGAATATCAAACAAACCTTTGGTAAGAATTCAATATAGACATAATATGTCAATCCAACACTCAACATAATCGTTTTTTAAATCCAAACTAACAGAGCTGTATCAAATCTGTCTTTGATACTAATCCAACTCATACAAATAATTATGCTAATTCAAGGCATGCAACATTGTTTGCAAATCAAACCAATCAGAAATGAATCGAATTAACTCGGGGTTGACACAATCGTCATGCTAATGTAAAATCGTATCAATCAAAACATAGCTACACGATTTTAGCAAACAAATCTTTTGTACAGGTCGAATGCAATCATAATCCAAAACGAAAATATTTATTCAAAACAAAACATAATCGTTTCTTGAATCTATTCGAATAGAACTAAACAAAAGAAAACCCAATCGTCTACCCTAATTCAAACGTACAGAATTGTTTCAAAAGCAAACCAAACATAATCAAAAACAAGTCAATCGTTTATACTAATCTGAGAACAATAAAATCGCATTAACCAAGTCATAGACGTGTCTGAGTTTAGCAAACAAATCTTCTGTACATGATTCATAATGATATCATTTTTGGTAAAATGAAAATAACAGAATCGTTTTGAATCTATTAAAATGAACAGAACTAATTGAAAACAAACCCAATCAGTCATACTAATTCAACCAACTCATAAAACAAAATCGATGTTGAAATACATACCTGGGAAATAAGAAAATGCTTTGATCATGATAACTTTGAATTGACAAAGGCCGTTGTTGCCTTGACATTTCTGAAGACAATTGAACCGGTGGTTTTTTGTTTCTTCTCGTTGGCCTGTAGCCTATCGTTCTCCTTTGATAACATGCTAACTCATTCCTCTAATGATTTGATCTTAGATTGCAACAGGGGAACATCTGTGTAATCGCGTTCAAGACAAGAATTACATTGAATACATGATGGTTGATCGGGCTTTGGCATCATAGGCGAGGGTTCTTTCAAGTGACCAGGGGTGTCACTGTGAAGCTTAATTCCTGAAAATTTAGGATCGTTCTTGAGGCACAGAGGTAATTTGGAGACATATTCATAGGGTTCCATAGAGCATAGGCCATGAGAGTAAAGGTATTCCTCGGCTAGGAAACGTTCAATCTCAGAGTTTGAATCCTCGCTCAAGACGATAGGTTTTTGGTCCATGCTCTGCTTGGGCTTGTTCTGAGCACATCTCGATATCCATTGTGACTTTTTCTTTTCTTTACTGTTGACAGCAGTATCACCTTTTCCTTTCTTCCTCACAGGCCTCTTGATGGCCTTAGTATTGTATTTAACACATGGGTTGGCCATGGTATCGGGTAGGTCCATGTCGGGGAAATTCGAGGGTTTGAAAGGGGGTAAAAGGGTAGGAGGTGGCACAGATGGCTCAACCAGTGTTTCAGTTACCACAAATTTATCCATTAGAACACACTCGGGGGTGGCAAAGCCATTCCTTGATAGGAAGCCTTGCCAACAGTCACCACTAAGGCTTAAATGATGAACGATAATAACTTTGATCAAGCAGTGATGGAAAAGGCCGCTATCAGATTTCTCACACTTAAATCGTTTGGACATCTTGTACAGACTACGCAGAAGATAATGTGGAATATTCAGAGGGTAGTCTATAAAATTCATCAATAATCGAAGATGATACAGAAATACCAAGCCATAACGACCTTCGCAGGTCACAAATTGCTTAACAATTGCCAAAAGATCGTGTCACCTTGGTTTGAGGGTAGTGACATGCATACCTCTATCGCAGCTAACAATCTTTCTTGATGTGAATAGGAGCGGCCATGACACCTCGTCTACTTTGGAATTTTTAAACCACCTTTGCCCTGTAGCTAGTAGTCCTGTAGTTGAGCTTAGTAATTCCTCATTTAGCTCGAGCTGTATGTCTCCGAACTTAGCCCTGCATCTGTCGAAGGTGAGGGATAACTGTTGGGAAACCGAAAGGTTGAAACCCTCGAATCTTTGGATAAACACCAGCCAACCACTATTTTCCAAATTCTCAGGAGCATTGTCGAACAATAGGAGTGTTTGGCTACCATTAGGCTCTATGCACACCGTAGGTGCCATAGAACAGAATACATAGTGGGTAGGATAAACGGTCAAGGGTTTGGACAAGGTATACGCAGGACCGATAGCTCACAGGCTTCCCCGAAAACCAACAGAGGTAACTAGGGATAGGAGGGAGGCATTAATGCCCAAGTGTGCGAGGGTGGTGGAACTAGATCAACCCATGCAAAACAGTCATATCCAAATGTACAACCGATGGCGCATATGGTGATTCAAATTACTATTGCAATGTGTTAAAAGTAATGACATCTAAACAATTAACGAAAACTATGGTAAGTCGATCCAAAAATTTTCACAAGCAATAGTGTTTGCATGGTTTTATAATCGAAACCATGTTTCGAAATCAGCACCAAGGGTTCGATCATAACAAATATGTGTTGTATGAAATGATTGCACCAAGGGTCTAACTATAATGTCAATGTGTTTTCATGAAACCAATGTGCCAAGGAATTCGATTAAAGACTATAAAACATCAAACCACCAATGTATTAAGGACTCAATGACAGTCATTATAATATCATCACAATCTTATAAAAATCAAATCATATTAACAACAAAAGAATGCCAAATGAGTAAAGATCTTGGTGTCTTGCCAACTGTGCGACTATAATTAAATTGGAAATGCAATGAACACATAGACAAGAGTGACCATAATAATCCAGTGACGATTTTAATGTGACTTCGAAATGAAAGTTTTCACGCTTGCATTCGTGAAAACAAGAACAAAGGTAGGTGTGCAAATGCGCGAAATAATTGTGTTGTTTTATTCAAAGATTGCGATGAAAATCAAGGGTTCCAAAACACTTATGTGGGAAGCTTATAAAGATAGGATAAAAATACGAAATGGCTGCCAACAATGGCGACACACTGGTAGAAGTAGTTATCTCTACCAAAAGAAAAAATTCAGATTATGATAACAAGAATAATTCAGACTCAAAAACAACTAGAAAATTGTCTAAACATCATTATTAAGAAAATATTCTAGCAGTGCTTAAAGGATGAAAACTGATAACATTCTTAAGACAAGCGAGCCACGATATTAAAGATAAAATCGTGAATACTGTTGACAGGGCCACTGCTTCCAGCAGGCGTCCATAGCCTCGACAGGGTTACCATTTGACCCACTCTGATGTCTGTATCCTGCCAAGAAGTTCCGGATCAGAATAAAGGACATTTTAAGGTCAAGAGGTTTCATATTTACGAATTTTCATATACCCGACATTGCTTCGCTGCCAGCGG
Source organism: Picea mariana (assembly GCA_032191745.1). NCBI lineage: Eukaryota > Viridiplantae > Streptophyta > Pinopsida > Pinales > Pinaceae > Picea > Picea mariana. Next base: position 64,116 of record JASDQU010751543.1, read on the forward strand.
GCCTGTTCAGTACCCCGACGAAGTTGTCTTGGCATCATGCATGCATTTACCCACTACCAACAGACCTGTTCAGCATCCCGACGGGTTTACAAGCACTTCCCACAGCTCTTTTAATGATTTATTTTGTTTTTTAAAGATATATAATTGAGCGGGCTGATGCTGAAAATTATGATGTTTTAACATATTTTTTACAGATCTCAATATAATTTTTAGAACTGTCCTTCATTAAGATCCAGAAATGGTTTTTTACAGAACCAGCCTTCTAAAGCAGGGAGACATCTTTTGAGTCGTTCGCTTAAGGAACGGGAATAGCGTAAGAAGATAATAGATGATCGTGAAAGTCTTTACTCAGAGATTGAAATCAGTTAACTTCTTTCAAACAACAGTCTTTTCAACACAGATGTAAATTTCAGAAGTTTATAATTGATGTTTATACAATTTATTAGCGGTCATTTTAGTGAAAGAATTTTCTGTCTTCCTTGTCTGAACAGTTCCAAAATTCAGGTATGTGTATTTCCGAAAACTGATAAGCGTAAAGGAAAAATCAAAACCAAAACAGCAAAATAAAAGCAAACAAAAGAAAAATATGTACATAGTATACAAAGGGTTTTCATCAAGCGAAATATCTTTTCAGAGCTTGGCCATTCACCGGATAGGTTTTTGGCTGTCCCTCTAAACTCTGTAATCAGAAAGAGCTGCGACCCAGTTTCTCAGCGATTAAAAATGGTCCAAGCCATAAGTTCTGAAACTTCGTGTGCTCTCCCTTTCCCTCATGCAGTTTGTCCCATTTCAAGACAAGATCACCTACTTCGAAGTTCCTATCAGAGGTAGAGTTGGCATCAAACTAGCTTTTAACCACTAGCTGATGCTGATCTAACTTACGTTTAGCTTGGGCTCTTATCTCTTCTAGCTTCATTAAGGAGTTAATTCGGTTTTCCAAAGGGGGACAGTCCTCTTCTTGTATTTTCTGCGATAGCTGTAGTGAGGGAAGAAGAATGTGTGGTGGCTGAATTGCTTCTCTACCATAGACGATAAAAAAGTGAGAGTTACCTACAACAGTTTTTGGTGTTACCCTATCAGCCCAAATTGCGTTTAACAGTGCATTATGCCAGTTTTTGTGATTCTCAGATACCGTTCTTTTGATGATTTTAATCAAATTCTTATTTGTTGATTTTGCCAATCCATTGCCCTGGGGGTAATAGCTGGCATAATACTTCAATTTAATTCCTTTTTCTAAAGCGAACTCACTCATCTCAAGAGACGAAAAATAAGAAGCGTTATCAAATACTAAATAGTCAGGGATACCAAAACAAATAATAATATTTGAATTTAAAAAGGCAATTACCTGACTGGTATTCATAGTTCTTAATGCGACAGCTTCAGACCACCTGGTGAAATAATCTATGGTTGTTATGATAAAATTATGTTGCTGTGAGGATGACATATTGATTGGACCTATAATATCAAGGCCCCACTGTTGAAAAGGGGAGTCTACTGAAACGGGCTGCAAAGGAAAGGTTGGTTTCTGTAACCACCCAGATGCTTTTTTACAAATAATACACTTATGACACAAGGCATGGGCGTCTATAAAAAGTGTGGGCCAGTAATAACCAGCTCTCAAAACTTTATGGGCAGTGGTGTCACCACCAAAATTCCCACCAGCTTCTCCTACGTGCAATTCTAGTAAGACTTTTTCTGCTTCGTCTTTCTCAAGACAGCGCATTAGTACTCCATCAAAATTTTGACGAAACAGAATACCATTTACCAAATGAAAGGAGGCAGAATTTAATATTAACACTCTTCTTTTAGTGGGATCCAGTTGACAGGGGGCTGACCCATGTTCAAGACAGAATTTTATATCTCCATACCATGGACTGACAGAGTTTTGTGCACAACAGATTGCATTTTGATTGTGTTGTCCTAGGTTTGACATATCATTTTCTTTTTGCTGTCCTGCTGCTGAATCAACAACTAACTTGCATAACCCTTGGCCTCTCACTATCTAAGCTGGGGTAATTTCTATGTCATACTCTTGTAATGAAGTAACCCAGTTCGCCCTCTTTTCGCCTAATTCTTTCTGTAATAACAGATTCATGACGGTTCGGTAAGGGACAATAATTTTCATCCTAGATTTCAAAATATAAGACCGGAAGTGTTAGACTGCTTTGAAAACAGCGTAGGATTGCTGATCTACCGCTGGGTAATTTAGTTCCACGCCTTTGAAAGAAGAGCTCATAAAGGCAATGGGTACTTCATTGTTTTCAGTGTTCTTTTGAGTTAGGACTGCATCGTAGGAGCGGTCAGAAGCAAAAGTGTAGAGCGTGAAGTCTTGCGAAAAGTCAGGGCTCATGAGAGAAGGAGCGTCTATTATGACCTTTTTTATTGCATCAAAAGCTTGATTTTCTAAGGGTCCCCAATGATATTGTGCATATTTCTTAATTAAATTCTGTAAAGGTATGACCATTTTGGAGAAACTGGGGATGAATCTCCTAACAAAGTTTATCTGGCCTAAGAAAGATTACATAGACTTTTTGGATGTAGGAGGGGGAAGTTTCGAGATGACTTGAGTCCTTTCGGGGTTGATAATCATCCCTTTGCTTGACACAATAAATCCTAAGAGTTTACCTTGTTCTACTGTGAAGATAGATTTTTAAGGATTCAAGGAAATGTCGTATTTACGACATCACTGTAGAACAACTCTTAAATGAGCTAGATGATCAGTTTATTTTTTGAAAATACAGTAACATCATCGAAGTAAACTATGACGGATTTATTGATTAAGCCCCGGAAAGTGATGTCCATCGCTCTCTAGAAAGTGGCACCGGCATTAATCAGTCCAAAGGGCATTTTTCGATAAGCATAGGTGCCCCATGGAGTGCGGAAGGTAGTTTTAAGTTGGTCTGGAGGAGACATCAGGACTTGGTTGTACCCTGAAAAACCATTCAATAAGGATAGTCTCTCAGAACCAGATACCTGTTGAAGCATCTGTTCCATGGGTGGGACAAGATAGTTGTCTTTATCAGACACTCTATTAAGGTTTTGGAAATTGACGCATAGTCGAATTTCCCCACTTTTCTTCCGGACAAGGACAAGGTTAGAAACCCATTGTGTGTGCCTAACTGGGAAAATTATCTTAGCATTTAAGATTTTATTTAATTCTTTTTTGACAGTCGGTTCGAGCTTAGGGTGCATTTTTCTTAATTTTTGTTGAAAGGGCAAGGTTTGAGGTTTCATGGGAATGATGTGTTGTATGATGTTGGGGTCGAAAGTTTTAAGGTCATCATACGTCCACGCAAAAACATCTTTAAATTCTTTAAACAATTTAAAAAATGCAGATTTTTCTTGTTGAGAACACCCCACCCCTAAATTAATGCACTGTGGATTGTCATCAGTTCCTAAGTTTACTTTTTCATATGATAATGAGGAACTATTGGTTTTGCAGTTGACCGATTTTTTGAATTTATCTTGAAGATCATAAAATTTCTCTAATCTAACTAGAGATTTAGGGATCAAATTTACCATGTCCGATGAAGATTCAGGAGATCTCGGATATGGTATTTACCGTGAAATCACGCAAATTGTCGTCGTGAGTGCATTCGTCGATCACCGCGCCTTGAAAAGTTTCTTCCATATGCAAGAAGCTAATAATTTGCTAATCATCGTCGAAGACTCTCCAATTCGTGATGTTGTCAGGAATGGATGGCCTAAACAATAGTTTGACGGAGAATGTGTCTAGGGACAAGCCTTCTGCAGGAAAGAGTTTGGAAGCTACGTTAGCCAATAAATCATCTTCAGAGTTATTCAATCTAGGAATAGAATTTATATTGAAAGCAGAAAACTTATTCATTAAATTCCATACCTCAGATTGGTAGATTTTAAGATGCAGAGACAGATAGTGGATATAATCTCTTACCTGTCTAACTATGATTTTGGAATCGCCAAAGGTAGTCAAATTTTGAATGTTCATATCTAAATCTTTTCTGAGACCCTGCAATAAAGCCTCATATTCTACTGTATTATTGGTACATTCAAATTCTAGCCTACATGCAATCAAGGTTTTGTTACCTAAGGGATCAATAATAACGTAGCCTACACCAGCTCCTTCTTTGGACTTTGACCCATCAAAGTACAGAGACCAAATTTGATTTTTATTGGGTGCATGAGACCATTGTGTAGAAGCTGCTGGCTGCACATATGCTACAATCTCAGACGGTTGTTCTGGGTTGGTGATAGATGAAGTCTCGGCCATGAAATTGCCGAAAAAGGTATCCATCCCTTGTATTTCGGGTGAATCAACAGAAGGTGTAAACGGTTCGTTGGGATCATTCAAATCTATGACCATGAACTTAAGGTAGCGTTCACAATTTACCTTGATTTTGTTGGGCTTGTCGTTTTCGGGTAGCCATAGGTGAGACCAATCTGTTGCGAAATAACCGTGTAGCTTCTCTGACCAGTCTCTGCTCAGAAACAAACCATAAACTTCTAGAATATCCACAACAATAATATCAATAACTTGATGAACTTTGGGGTTAGACGATAATCTTTAAAGCACATTCCTTAATTCGCCTATGAATTTTACACTAGTTCGATCAAGTTGGATGATTTTTAAAGTGGATGGTTCAACTTCAGCATTAATCTTCTGACATGCATACCATGGCATCACATTGGGTGATGCTCCTGAGTCTACCATACAATTGTGCATGTTTCTATTAAAGATTTTGAAAGTTAACAAAAATGGAGGTACATTTCTGCGAGTACTGAGTGTGGAATATTGTGGCTTTTTACTCGCAGTTTCTAAAGCTAATTCATCTACATTTGTTACATTATTTATAGGAAGTCTTCCTTTATCATGAGGATCAAGATTACTCTTCACGGAAGTCTTCTGAGGAACTTTGTTCTGAACAACCTTGTTACTGCTTGAATTACCATTTTTGCTATTCTCTGTGATGTTCTGTAACATTTTTTGTAGCAGAAATGGAAATTTTAATAATTCATAAACAGAAATGTTAGCCCTTAACTTTTTAAGATCTTCAACTAAATCATAATCTAAGTTGGGGTTTACATGACTCTGTTTAGTCTCATCTGGTTTAGATTGCTTTGGGGGAAAAGTCGTAGTGTTTTTGGAAGAAGGTTTGTTTGTTGTCTTACTCCTAGTATTATAAGGATGTACTGTCTCGAAGTTAGCTTGAAAAATACTATCTGAGAAGTGTTCAAAAATGTTCGGAGAAGATTCTTCTTCTTCAACTGTCTATTGTTCAACTACCTCCTCAGGAATCTCAGGAGGCATCAAGTTATCCTGGGCTTCTAGAATTGTTTGAAGGGCATATTGTAGACTTTCCAGATTAAGGCCCTCGGTATTCAGATTAGGTCAGCTGGTGAGAAAAGGCTTGTTGAACGGGGGTTTGTAAGGCCCTTTGCTTGAGGAAGCTTCTTCGGCCATCCTCTTCAAATCTATAACTTGATTTGATAGCTTTTGAACAACTTTAGTTAGGTTTTCTAAATCCGAGCTTTCAGGTTGTGTTTTATTTTGAGAAGGTCTAGGGAGGATTTCGATCTTCTTTTTGGAAGATGGACTAGTTTTTGTTTCGTTGCTAGTAGTGTCTTTTAAACTAAGTATGTCTTTTTCAATCTGGCTTGCCTCTTCGAAGTCCTCTAACAATGTGGATTTCTTAGATCGTTTAACCCAAATGGCTATACTTTGATGCAAGGCTTTAGTATAGTATTCTATGATAAGATTCTCGGCATGCATCGAATCGGTAGGGATTCGGTTCTTAAGTGTTAAGAATCTTTGATTAAAGTCTTTAATTTTCTCTTTTGGGTTCATTCTTAAGCTAGAAATCTCCATGACTAGGACTTTCAGGGACTTATCGTCTCCGAACTTTTCCAGAAAGCAAGATTCAAACTTTTCCCAAGACACGATGGTATGGGGTTGCTGGGAAAAATACCAGGTAGAGGCATTGCCCTCAAAAGTGTAGGGGAACAACCTACAGACTACATCTTCATGCCCGACATTGCGGAGTCTAATGGCTAGCATAAACTTTTTAATGTGATCTTCTGCGATCTGTTTAGAGTCAGGGTCAAACTTGGGAAGCCACTTCTCTGGATGTTTGGGTAAGGGATGTTGAGCCCCAGGTACGACTACTGCATCCTGGTCGAGCCAAGGTCTGGTAGGATTGTTCTGGTTGGCCATTGGTGTAGGCGGTGTGGAAGGCTGAGAAGGGGAACTGCCTTCATCAAAAGAGTCTTCTCCCGAAGAAGAAGGAGATGATGGAGGTGGTGAGGGTGGTATTCCAGATCCTCTTGCAGCAGGAGTGAGGATTAGATCGATAGGGTTTAAAGTGAGGTTAGTGCCTCCAAGTTGTTCTCTGATATCATAGAAATCTAAAGGTTGGTCCAAAGGTAGATTTGGTTTCCTTAAACGGGTGAAGGCACTATGTGTTCTTAAAAGATATTGTCGGACAATCTCTTGTACGTCACCACCTGTAGGATTCGGGGTTGTTGGTTCGACTGTGATCTGTAGATCATCGGTTGATATGGTTTCTATTTGTTGGGGGATGTTGTCATTTGAATGACTTCTTGTCACTATAGGTGAGCGGTTGGGTGGTGGAGGAGTCTTATGACCACCTCATGCCATTAATAAATTTCAGGCCCTCCTTCTAGCGCCATTTGTTGACGGGCAAAAATGAACGCTCGTCAACTAGAGGAGTGGATCCGGTCTAGGGTTGTCTAAATAACCCAAGATGTTTGAGATGATCCACCCCGACGGGTTTAGCGGCTCCACTGACCGATCTAAGTCCTAGGAAAATGAAAGAAAACTAACTAAAGGAACTAATCTAAATGAAAACAACAATTAAAGAAAACTAATAAACAAATTTGAAATACATATATACAGTCTATTGTCTAACATTATACAACAATAATTCTATGAAATTAAATTTTCAATTATCAACAGAATTAAATCTTAATCACAAATGTACAATATTTACAGATTACAGATTTTAAATGAAAACCTGCTAAAATCATTTGTAAACTGTCCTATGACAGCAAAACTATTGTTTTTTTTTTTTTTTATGAGAAAGAAGTAAAATGAAAACTATCTAAGCTGAACAATTAAAATAATAATCCTAACTATAAATATGAACTATATATATCTATCTAAACTACTTAAATAACACTAATAAATTAACTATTAAATAACAAATAGCAAACTGACCTGAAGTAATGCTTCAGGTTTGTCCTGTATACAATAGTTGATTTCGCTGTTCGGTGGGAGGAAACCCGCACCAGATTCTCCACAAGCTTCTCGTAAATAGGAAGCATCAATGCTCTTTGAATATAAATGATAGGACAAACAAGACATAAAAAGAAAACGACAACAATCTTATAATTTACAAATCATCGCAGTTAGATAAATCCATGTGCAAAGATTTGAACAGAACAGTTCAATTAACGAAGAAGATAAACCTTTATTCATTAAATTGAAAGAGAGTAATTGTTGTACTAAAACTGAGATACATAAGACATGGACAGAATTTAAATCACAACGCATTAACCTGTAACAAGTCTTGATATCTAAAGTAGTCAATGACTTAATCACAAATTGAAATGCACAAAACCTGAACGAAAGTATGATAAATTGAAAGCTAAAGCTGTTACAAAATATCCACTTCCATTCGAGCTTGTATCATCATATATCCATAGTATTTTTCTCCCAACAATCGATGATGGGTTCATTAAAAAAAATAACAAGTAGTTTAAAGACCACAGGGTAAAACATCCCTGTGGGAATTATCAAAAACAGTTTACAAAAAATCTGGGAATAATCTCCCAAGTCTCTATTTCTTCCTATGACCAACAACTTGAAACAAAACTATATCACAACAAGTATCTTCTACTGCCACATCATGCCCAATTTGCCATTGAAATTCATAGGTACCTGCAGGTGGACAAGAATAGACAAATTTAGATAATGTTTTATTGGTAAAAATTAACAAAAATCTAAATTTTAAGACTAGCTACAGAATCTCACGATTCTGTAGCTAGTTTAATTTGAAAACATGACCGTTTTAAATCAATCCAAAACTAAAAGAAATATATTCGAACTATTAAACAAATCTTTAATTGCTAATTTAAAACAAAGCGAATCATTTAAACCAAAACTTCTATGGTAATTGAGAGCAAACGAAATCATGTTTGAATCTATTTCAATCGAAACAGACCCAAAACGAATATCAAGCAAACCTCTGGTAAGAATTCAATATCAACATAATATGTCAATCCAACACTCAAAAGAATCGTTTTTTAAATCCAAACTAACAAAGCCATATCAAATCTGTCTTTGATACTAATCCAACTCATACAAATAATTATGCTAATTCAAGGCACGCATCATTGTTTGCAAATCAAACCAAACATAAATGAGTCGAACTAACTCGGGGCCGACACAATCGTCATGCTAATGTAAAATCGTATCAATCAAAACATAGCTACACGATTTTAGCAAACAAATCTTTTGCACAGGTCGAATGCAATCATAATCCAAAACAAAAATATTTATTCAAAATGAAACATAATCGTTTCTTGAATCTATTCGAACAGAACTAAATGAAAACAAACCCAATCGACTACCCTAATTCAAACGTACATAATTGTTTCAAAAGAAAACCAAACAGAATCGAAAACAAATCAATCATTTATACTAATCTGAGAACAATAAAATTGCATTAACCAAATCATAGCCGTGTCCGAGTTTAGCAAACAAATCTTCTATACATGATTCATAACGATATCATTTTTGGTAAAACGAAAATAACAGAATCGTTTTGAATCTATTAAAACGAATAGAACTAATTGAAAACAAACCCAATCGGTCATACTAATTCAACCAACTCATAAAACAAAATTGATGTTGAAATACATACCTGGGCAGTAAGAAAATGCTTCGATCATGATAACTTTGAATTGACAAAGGTCGTTGTTGCCTCGACATTTCTGAAGACAATTGAACCGGTGGTTTTTTGTTTCTTCTCGTTGGCCTGTAGCTTGTGGTTCTCCTTTGATAACACACTAACTCGTTCCTCTAATGATTCGATCTTAGATTGCAACAGAGGAACATCGGTGTAATATCATTCAAGCCAAGAATTACATTGAATACACGATGGTTGATCGGGCTCTGAAATCACATGCGAGGGTTCTTTCAAGTGACTAGGGGTGTCATTGTGAAGCTTAATTCCCAAAAATTTAGGATCGTTATTGAGGCATGGAGGTAAGTTGGAGACATCTTCATAGGGTTCCATAGATCAAAGGCCATGAGAGTAAGGGTATTCCTCGGCTAGGAAACGTTCAATCTCAAAGTCTGAATCCTCGCTCAAGATGATAGGTTTTTGGTCAGTGCTTTGCTTGGGCTTGTTCCGAGCACATCTCGATATCCATTGTGCATTTTTATTTCCCTTACTGTTGACAGCAGTATCAACTTTGCCTTTCTTTCTCACAGTCCTCTTCATGGCCTTAGTATTGTCTTTAGCACACAGGTTGGCCATGGTATCGGGTAGGTCCATGTCGGGGAAATTTGAGGGTTTGACAGGGGGTAAAAGGGTAGGAGGTGGCACAGATGGCTCAACCAGTGTTTCGGTGACCACATATTTATCCATTAGAACACACTCAAGGGTGTCAAAGCCATTCCTTGATAGGAAGGCTTGCCAACAGTCACCACTAAGGCTTAAATGATGAACGATAATAACTTTGATCAAGCAGTGATGGAAAGGGCTGCTATCAGCCTTCTCACGCTTAAATCATTTGGAGATCTTGTACAAACTACGCAAAAGATAATGTGGCATATTCAGAGGGTAGTCTATAAAATTCATCAATAACCGAAGATGATACAGAAATACCAAGACATAATGACCTTCGCAGGTCACAAACTGCTTAACAATTGCCAAAAGATCATTCCACCTGGGTTTGAGGGTAGTGACAGGCATACCTCTATCGCAGCTAAAAATCTTTCTTGATGTGAATAGGAGCGGCCATGGCACGTCGTCTACTTTGGAATTTTTAAACCACCTTTGCCCTGTAGCTGGTAGTCCTATAGCTGAGCTTAGGAATTCCTCATTTAGCTCGAGTTGTATGTCTCCGACCTTAGCCCTGCATCCGTCGAAGGTGAGGGTGAACTGTTGGGCAACTGAAAGGTTGAAACCCTCAAATCTTTGGATAAACACCAGCTAGCCACTATTTTCCAAATCCTCACGAGAATTGTCGTACAGTAGGAGTGTTTGGCTGCCATTAGGCTCTATGCACACCACAGGTGCCATAGAACAGAATACACAGTGGGTAGGGTAAATGGTCAAGGATTTGGACAAGGTATACATAGGACCGATAGCTCACATGCTTCCCCGAAAACCAACAGAGGTAACCCGGGATAGGAGGGAGGCATTAATGCCCAAGTGTGCGAGGGTGGTGGAACTAGATCAACCCATGCAAAACAGTCATATCCAAATGTACAACCGACAACGCATATTGTGATTCAAATTACTATTGCAATGTGTGAAAAGTAATGACATCCAAACAATTAACGAAAACTATGGTAAGTCGATCCAAAAATTTTCACAAGCAATAGTGTTTGCATGGTTTTAAAATCGAAACAATGTTTCGAAATCAGCACCAAGGGTTCGATCATAACAAATATGTGTTGTATGAAATGATTGCACCATGGGTCTAACTACAATGTCAATGTGTTTTCATGAAACCAATGCACCAAGGAATTCAATGAAAGACTATAGAACATCAAACCACCAATGTATTAAGGACTCAATGACAGTCATTATAATATCATCACAATCTTATAAAAATGAAATCATATTAACAACAAAAGAATGCCAAATGAGTAAAGATCTTGGTGTCTTGCCAACTGTGCGACTATAATTAAATTTGAAATGCAATGAACACATAGAAAAGAGTGACCATAATAATCCAGTGACGATTTTAACGTGACTTCGAAATCAAATTTTTCATGCTTGCAGTCGTGAAAACAAGAACAAAGGCAGGTGTGCAAATGCACGAAATAATAGTGTTGTTTTATTCAAAGATTGCGATGAAAATCAAGGGTTCCAAAACACTTGTGTGGGCATCTTATAAAGATAGGATAAAAATACGAAATGGCTACCAACATAACGGCTATTGCAAATATCACTAATTGAACCTTCTTAAGAAAGGAAGCATAATCTTTTAATCATGCTGAAGTCAATCCAACAAGTATTGATCTTGTACAGTCTTAAAGCGCAGTGCCCTTTTGCATCAAAATAAAAGAATATTGTCCATGACAAGGTTCATGTATATCCTTGAGTCACGATGATGAAGAATCAAATATACATCTCCTAGAATTCTTCCAGAATGGATCTAGGCTAGATCAGTGACTTGAAGATCCAGGGAGCTCACTACAATATCGATGTCTCTGGATTTGCGTTTTTTTTTAAAACGACAAGAACCTGGATTGTATTACTTTGGCATTAGATAACATTACCAGCGGAGCCCCATAGAATGAATACGCCTCATGCTTGGACTTCTAAAGGAAAAACCTATATTACATAGGTAAATACGTAAAAGCTGAAATCGGTGTTCCCTCAAAAATCCGATGGATCTCACAATTATTTAAGGTTGAAGTGCAAGGGCTGTCACTCACGGGTTTGTCAAGACACCTTATAGTTCCCGAAACCCTACACTTAATCTTTATTTTTGAGAGCGATACTACATCCCTACCCCAATTTCAAATCAAGCTTTTGTTCATGAGAACAACATTTACTTTAGTAGCAGAATGTCTGTGTCCATCACACCTTAGAAGTTTTTTTTTTCTAGCAGCGATAGCACTATCCGTTGACATTTTCGCACAGTAAGGGAATCTGGTATTCCGGTTGCCCTTGATTAAATGTGGTAGGTTCCAAGTGCCCCTTGTTATAACAGCAACGAATCATTTAGGGAGGGACAGTCGTTTCAGCCAAAAAAAAATAAAATTAATACCCGTCTGGAAGTACAGGAATCCCTTAAATGACAGTTATGGCCATGGCTGTAAATTTTTTCTAAACCTTAACTTTTAGAACACTGTTCCCACCTATGCGTTGCTATTATGGACAACATTTACATCTGCGAGTCTTGGTGTTATTATTATTTCTTCCCTTTATTGATTTCCCTTCAGAAATTTAAATTATAGCGTTTTGCCTTTGGCTACGAGCCACCACCTTTTTCCAGCCCTTAGACATCGTTGGGCATATTAGGTTGACAACAATGATTGGTTCTTTGTATCTCTGACTACGAGGGATAGGTTCTTAATGCCGCACTGATCCTTAACTATTCCTTTCTTTTAGTTGATTCCGTATTGCTCCCAGTTGTGGCGTGAATTATGGGTTCATAATTATGGAATTTGGAATTATAAATTCAGATCCTGGAGTTAATGGTAACTTAATTTTTTTTTTGAGGCTCGTGTTAAATAATTTTAGAATGTGCATCAAATAGGGATTTATAATCAATGTGTAGTTGAGTTAATTACTAATTTCTACTTAGTGGCCATCGATTTATAAACTGCTCATTGAGTTAATGTTAATTTTGCTTTAAATGATAATTTGCAGCTATTCATTATTTGATTATGATTAACGAATGAGTAAATGATTTTAGATGATTGCGTTAATTATTGAATTCTTGTGAGATTGGGTCAATATACTTGGGACTAAACTTGTTCTATTAATGCTATGTTGCTTGATCCTTAAAATGGTTCCAACAATGGATATGAGGTTCTAGCTTTCTATTATAAGGATAAGCTATCTTCCATTTACTTTAAGTTATATGGGATTGAGTATGCGTAACATTGAACTATTTCATGGTTATTACTTCATTTATGTCAATATATTTCATATCCATTGTGTTTTTCTTTATCTTGGATAGGAATCATAGATTAGGACTCCTCTCATATATTGCTAGTTAGTTAGAATTTAATACTTTTACTTCTATTTTCCTTTAATCATTAAACGTAACTAGGATGTGACTAGGTCAAAATCTAGTGAGTTCACTATTTCCAAATGAATTAAAATATTATTAATAACTATCTCGTAATGGTCTTAATTGAAGTTGTATAGTAGTGACCTTAGTAACCGACTAGTTAGTTGTATTGATGGGTAGCTTTTTTCTTGCATTAATGTACATACCTCTTATATCTACGTCAGCATGTGACTCTCATGATTTCTTTTATGAATGATCTTATTAGTTTCGTATAATGGATGCGTAATGTAAAAGAGTTGTTAAAGTTCTGGTTTTACCTCAGAAGATGGAGTTTCTTATGGGTTATCTTAATGAACATAA
>JASDQU010751544.1:0-16801 GCA_032191745.1 Picea mariana
AGTCAACACACAATCATCACGCGGCCCTATCTCAACATGCTTCTTCTCGGCTCTGTTCTCCACAGCAAGCCACGGTTCACAGCAACCGGTTTCTTCTCAAGGTTGCCGGCTCTCCTTCACTGCGCATAACAGCAGCGGCTCACCTGGGCGCAATGTCTCTCCGGTGACTCCGGACTGGTAATAGAAACCCTAGACGAATCAGGGCTCAGCGTATGGCTCTGATACCATGACAGAATTTAAGAAAGAGCAGAGGCACACAGAGCTTTCACAGGAATAACACGAACCTATTTTATATTATTGCACACCTAAACTCAGATACAATGCGTACATAAATAGTTGGAGTGAGATCCAACTTATTCCACTTATTGTGGGAGAGGTTGAGGGAATATCTCAACCTCCTCCAGCTATCCCCAACATAATCCCTAAACTCTAGGAATCCCTAATGAGTCATTATTATCTAACTTTAGCAGCTACTGGAATGAATGGTGAGTATTCAGGTCAATCCATTAAAAATGGACGACGATTAAAATCTCATCAACTGTTGTTGGCAAATGCATTAGCAAGAGTTAAACAAGATTCTTCCCTGGTAGCTTCCCTACTTTGTATTACAAGTGGTTTAGGTCTGGCTCAAATGATTTATCAGGAAACCTTACCAACTTGGTTTTTATCTGGTAATGGAACAAAACCCAAGACCGCAACAAGTGCTTCTGCACTGGAAGACTATGTAATGGCACATTTTTCCTTTCTTTGTGGAGCTTGTGCATGGGGAGTAAGTGCTTCATATTTTTCAAAGAGAAGGGCACAAGTGGTTGGGATCCATATGGACTTCATGGCAAGGGAAATGGAGGGAAAATTTTATCTTGGATGTGAACATGCAACGTGGAGAGCACATGCATTGGGCTTCCTTGCAATGGTAGTTAGTTGTGTTCCTAACTGGCTTTATGAAGTAAATTTAGTGACCCTTAAAATAATGGATACATGGTTGAGGTGGTGGCATGAGCCTGAACTTTCCATTGCACTTTTAGAGAGGGGAGGCCCTAGAGCCATGAGTTCAGCTGCTGAACTTGTTTGAGATTACCAGGCTGGCCCTATATATATAGTATTAGTTGTCTGCAAATTTGTATTTCAAATTTTAATACTAGTACTCTATTAGTCAAATTTACTTTAGTCTTCGAGTTCTTTCATTTTCAAGCCAATATTATTGGAGATTAATATCTACATGTTTGCACATTTCTGGAAAAGAAACTAGAAATTCAAGGTACATTTTTTGGAGTGACAACGTCTTCATCAAACACGGTTGACAAATTTTAGTAACTACATTCATCATTGCAAAAAAGAATTATACCATTTGAATCTGCTAGTACTTAGCAGTAGCTTCATAATGAAAAACAAAGCAATAGGGATGAGCATTGTATCAAAGTTCCTGGTTCCTTCAAAGGAAGTTCCTGCAGATAGATTGTTCTCATAGGGTGGCTCTATGCGTGCGTAAACAAATGGCAAAATATTGCAGGAATATCCACAGAGAATTTGAAACTATTACAAGTAGAGGGTGTTACTCTTCCTATACAAGATCTTCTGATTGATTTCGTAGGAAGAGACTCTGCAAATTTTTTTGTAATAAGGTTTCTTGCACTCAAGATAGTTCCTCAACATAAGCTAATATAAATTTTGCAGCTACTCTTTGGTCCTCGGCACAAGGAAATTCAAATTTTCATCCATAATGCTTGGATCAACCCCAAGATCAAACAACAAAGGCATCAGAGTTGGATCAAAGCAACAAAATGCAAAGATTGAGAACAATGCTCTAAATGGAAATGGTGAAAGAGTAAGTATTTTGCAATCCATAGTTGATGCCAATCAACGAGCAAACTGGAGGTGGAAGAACACTAGTTTGGTGGACCATTATGGAAATGTAACATGCCAGTTAATGTTGAATGGAACGTAGTGGAGTATTATTGGAAGTCATTTGCATAGAACCAACTCCGACACAAAGTGATGTATATTAAAAAGATTCTTAATCTCTCAAGAAATGAATACTTTAATGGGCCTTATGTTAGGCAGCTAGTGGAATTCAAAGGATTCACCTGCCAATCAAAAGGGAGATCCTCAACTTTACACTATTAGTTGAATATTTATCAAAAAGTACATGAATTTGTTGATTGCATGTGTTAATTATTTTAATCTTATGTTTTACTTATAGGTATGATGATGACTATGTCAGAATTGACTATCAAGAAGATGGAGCATGAAGAAAACTTACACGAAGATCAAAGCGATTCTTGTAGAATTTTGAAGAACTCTTATTGTACATGTGTTTATAGATGCACCGAGGACAATGCATAAATAAGGGGGAGGAGAATGTAATACATCAACTAAATCCCTATTGTTCTAGGTGGATATTGGTGGCCACCCACCTATTTTAAATGGCCCATCTTGTAAGTTTTTAGTTCAACACGTTCTTTTGTACTTTTTTGTAATTGTGGGTTCTACACTTCTGGGGCTGTCTGAAGCCCTACACATCTTCCAAGTGGAGACTGGTGGCCACCCACCTAATCCAACTGGCCTATTTTGGAAGTTTTCATGTCAGCACATCTTTCTGTACTTTCAGGGCCGTTTTGGGGCCCTAAACAATGTTTTTTTGGCATGCCAACGTCAAACTTTAGATGAAGTCAGAGTTTGACAACCCAATGCATAGTTCTCAAAAATACCTTTCTAACAGGCTATCACGCGCCTAAAACGAAGATCGTATGCAAAATTTATGACCCCGAGAAGTTAATGTACTAACTTACCCAAAAGGGGCCCACATGACTTTTGACGTTTCATCTCATAGGGTTAGGTTTTTGGATGAATAGGGTTTTGGCATTCATGTTTATCATAAAAAGGCCTTCATAGCCTCATTGTAATGATCATCTTGAGAATGAGTGTAGTTGTTACATCTCTTCTTAGAGATAAAGCTGCCACTATTCTAACGAGTCTTACACTTTGTATTTTTACAGTCTCTTTACAATTATTTCATTAATAGAAATCATGTATTGTTGTATTTCTCTGTTTCTGGCATTTTTCATGGGCATTTCATTGTAATATCTCTTCTTTCATTTCGTTCCGAAAATAATCCGGATCAGTGGTATTAGAGAAGGCTGCTCTTGATCGTTTTTCAGTGCATGTCCCCGACGAGGTCCGAGTATATATAGTTGGGTCTCGAGCTTGTCTCTATTGAGGAAAATCACGCTCGCACGCCTAGGAAAACCTCGATGGCGGAAGAAAAGAAAAACGATGGAACAAAATATTCTATTAACCTGTTGCTTGAGCAAGCTCTCGCGCGACAGAAGGACGAAATGATGGAGAATTTTTCACATATCCTTCAATGCCTGTCGATAGCAACATGCACATTTTAATCAAGCGACCATTTTGGAGGAACCTCTTCCTTCAAGGTACAAGTTAAATTTGATATTCCCATATTTGAAGGTCAGATAGATGTAGATGCCCTAGAAAAATGGTTAAATCTATTAGAAGGTTATTTCTCTATTCAAAAAATTTCTGACATGGAAAAGATCACATTCGCACTCCTCAAGGCTCTCTCCCATGTCAAACATTGGTGGGAAACTTACTGGGAGCAAAGTTTCACAAGGGAATCTAGAATATATGGGGTCGAGCCCACTTGGGATTTTTTTGTGGATGCAGTCGATGAATAATACTACCCTGTTGATAACTATGAAGACCAGTACATGAGATGGACCGCACTACAACAAGAGAAGAGACAAAAGTGTTGGAGTTCACAAATACTTTCCATACCTTATGCACCAAGTTGAGTTTCAAAGACTCTGAGCGGCATCTGGTTCTGAAATACCATGGGGCTCTGCATAGGTACATCCAAACTGAATTGGATTTCCGAAAAATATCATCATTGAGAGATGCCTATCGATATGTTGTCAAAATCAAGAAGAAATTTAGGCACAAGAACAAATGGGAATTCAGGTCTGCAAATATGCAACAACCAAAGCATGGTAAAGACGACCCGAACCAACAACCACTAGACAACCAGTCCAAGAAACAAGACAAGATGGGTAAATGAAAGATGAAGAATGAAACTGAGAAGTGGTGTGACTTCCAAAAAATCCCCTGGCACAACATCGATGAATGTCGCTCGAAACAATCATTGGTGGTCAAGGTCAAAGATGTGAAGCTGAACCCTGATTCAGAAAATATTGAAAACAGACAGATCATCGATGCAGACCCCATTGCTACTGTCGAGACCACAACAATTCAACCAGAAGAACCAATATATCCTTAAGAGGAGGAGCGCCTCTTCCATTCACATATGTGGGTGAAGGGGACCCCGTTGCATTTTATTGTTGATAATGACAGCCAAAATAACTTCATCTCAGTTGAGTTCGTCAAACAGTTGGGGTTGTTGAAAAAACCACACCCATAGCCATAAAACATCGATTGGCTTCACCAGGGACGAGATCTCTATGTCAACTAGCAGTGTCGCCTATCCTATGGCATCCAACCCTTCAAGGATGAGGCAGTGTATGATGTTTCCCCTCTTGATGTTTGTGATGTTGTTCTGGGCCAACCATATACGTGGAAATGTCATGATGTTTATGAGTCTATACCTCGTAGTGTCATTATTACTCTGGGAGGTCATCTCTGTCGGATACCAGAGGTAGTTCCGACTACCGTTCCACCAAAACAATGTCGCAAGGTCATCTCTCATACTGCAAACTTCATCCTCTTCATAGTCTGTTCAAAGGATGCATAGAAGGACACTACAACCACTACAACCTCCACACCTTCTACCGAAAAAAATAGATTGCAGAAGATAAAGAAAATATTGCTTCTTCACCTACAATGGTGACCACAACATATCCCGTCAAGCCCAAAGACAACAAGCTGGTGGAAGAGATTCAACCCCACCAGCAATAGGTTTGTGACAGTCTTCCACAGACCAAGCAACACAACTTCTTCAACAAAGCACACAACTCACAAAGATTCAAATTCATAAAATGATTTCCCCTCTTCCCTAGGAACTCAACGCAATGGAGACCATTGCTTTCTAAGGGGGGAGGATTGATCTAGGTGGATATTGGTGGCCACCCACCTATTCTAACTGGCTCCTCTTGTCAGTTTTTAGTTCAACACATTCTTCTGTACTTTGTAATTGTGGGTTCTACACTTTTGGGAATGTCTGAATCCCTACACATCTTCCAGGTGGATTCTGGTGGCCGCTCACCTAATCCAACTGGCTTATTTTGGAAGTTTTCATGTCAACACATCTTTCTGTACTTCCAGGGCCGTTTTGGGGCCCTAAACAATGTTTTTTTGGCGTGCCACATTCAAATAGTATACATAGTCAGAGATTGATGGCATAATGCATAGTTCTTGAAAATACCTTTCCAATGACCTATCATGCACCTAAAACGAAGATCGTATGCAAAAGTTACGACCCTAGGGAGTTAATGTACTAACTTACCCAAACAGGGTCCACATGAATTTTGGCATTTCATCTCCTAGGGTTAGGTTTTTTGATGAATAGGGTTTTGACATTCATGTTTATCATAAAAAGGCCTTCAGAGCCTCATTGTAATGATCTTCTTATGAATGAGCGTAACTGTCACATCTCTTCTCAGAGATAAAACAACCACCATTATAACTAGTCTTACACTCTGTATTTTTACAGTCTCTTTACAATTCTTTCATTAATAGAAATAATGTATTGTTGTATTTCTCTATTTTTGACAATTTTCATGAGTATTTCATTGTAATATATCTGCTTTCATTTCATTCCGAAAATAATCCAAATCACCTATATTGGAAATATATTGTACATGTGATACTTAGGCTAGTGATCTAGTATGTTTGGGTCAGAGTGCCTGTTAAGATGATCAAAAGCTAGAGAGTTTGTATTATAAAGTGTACATATGCACTAATTAATAAAATAATACCACAACTGTGGACCAAAGGACGAAAATAGTATGGGGGGATAAGACTCCACAAGTGGGAAAGAGGGCTAAGGGCTAGGTAAATGGAGCTTAAGCCAAGGAGGATAATAAAATATAGTATAATAATTTCCTAAGCCTTTATATTATTATATTATATAATAATATAATATTTTATATTATTATATAATATAATATGAAAATGAACATACATATTTAAAAAGGGGGAATTTGGTTTATTTCTCCATTCTTACCATGTTGACTACAAGAGTTGTTCTGGGGAAGATGGTGATTGGAGACTACAGTTTTTTCCCCGTTGATCCTTGGTGGATCTGGGTGTGTGTACACTTCTCCTTGGGTTTCCTTGGAGAAGGATGGAGCCCTGGAGGGATAAGTGTGGGGATAGGTTCCCCATTGTGAGGTTTGAAGGGTACTTGGAGACCTTTAATGGAAGTTGGAACTCCTGGAACCACAATGCTATGAGACTTCCTGGATGGCCTATGTTGGAGCCCTAGAAGGGTAGTGTTGCAGCCCGAGGGACCGTAGTGTGGTGAAGGGGGCACACTACCTTGGGTTTTGCAGGATGATGGGGAATGAAAGAATGTTGGTTGGAGTGTTGTTAAGGTTTGGTACCTTGGCCTAGACCATGTTGGTACTAATTGTGGTCCATGGTTGGCTTAGGAAGCCTTTGTCCTGGTGGATTCATATCCCTAGCTCGAGGGTGATCCATTGCTGAGAGTTTATGAGCAATGAGATCTATGGCTGGGTGGAATGTCATAGGTCTGCATCCAATCAGTGGATTTTTAAGAAATAAGTACTATGTTCTCGTGTTTATGTTAAATACTATGTTGTATGATTTATGTTATGTATTATATAGTGATTTTTCTATGGATTTGTATGTTATTTAGCATGTTTTTATTTAAATGTGGATTTTATGGTGAATGTTAGAGGGAAATTGGTTAAATTTCCTCGTGTCCCGCCATCCAAGAAGACACCGAGGTGGATGGGTACACTACAACAATAACTAGTTGTGAGTTAGGAAGACATAGCTCTAGATCGAGCATGATGATCAAATTTCAACTCTGAGGATTCTGACATATCATGGGAGAGGAAGAGATGATGTGGAACAACATTGGTTTACATATGAAGCTATATGGTCTGTGAAGAGAGTCACATACAAGGCACATGATATTGCATAGTTGGAGACCACCTTTAAAGATAGAGATCTGACGTGGTACATGAAGTATAAGGATACTGCGCCGATGGGACAAGAAAGGTCACTGGTGGAGATAAAGAGATATCTACTTAGAAAATTTTAGAAACCTAACACATAATCATAGTGCATCACCGAGATCAAAGAGATCAAACAAAAATATGTAGAAACCATGTGGGACTATGACCAATGGTTCACAATCTTGTTGGACAGATTGAAATTTCGTATCCAAGACATCCAACATAAAGAATGTTTGATTACAATATTCCTACCCCATATTCATGTCCGATCACCTAGTGGAAAGTGACAACCAAGGAGAAGGCTGTGGGAATTGCAATGCACTTAGAAGCTATGCTAGAAGGTGGTGAAACATTAGCAAGGTTGACACAGGTGCAATCTCATCTCGTGAATCTCACCATGCAATTACAAGATATGACTAAGGATAAGGTAGTGAATGAGAAAGTGTGGTGTACTATTTTCCACATAGAAGGTCACCGTAGGAATGAATGCCATACACTTGAAAAATACACCGTGATGGGTGCACTGAATCCATTTTCGATAGGACTACAAATAGAGTGGTGTGATATTTGTAGAAAATGGGGCCATATCCCTCTCCACTTCCAAACATTGTAGAATTATCAAAAGACTACACACACCCCATTTTGCGAGTTTTACAAATACATGGGTAATGATGTGAACAAATTTCGGTCGCTACAGCTGATGCAGGAGCGCACCATAGATGATTTCCGGGTCCAAGAAGAATAGAGGGGTGGAGACCGTGGAGGATTTTACAAAGGAGGATACGAAGGAGGCCAGAAAGGCGAGGAAGAGAAAGAGGATACGACGGTGATGGAGGAGGACTGCCTACTTTCTTTAACTATGGTGAAGTAGGCCACTTGTCACAATTTTGTACCAAGCTGCACACACTCTGTGGGTATTTCCACATCATATATCATGTCAAAGAGGATTTCCCAGACTTGTTGGAAAAATGGTATTAGTACTTAAAAATTCTAGCCTAAGCTCAACCTTTTTTCCAAATCTATCCTATCAACATGCTTTATATTCATCAATAATTTTCATATTATTTTGAGAACAAAATTTATTCGCCGCAAAAAAGAAATGGGTTCGGTAAAAAAATCATAAATATGATCCCATGGAATTTTTCAACCTCTCCACCAATTTTGTACCATTTCCCAAAACCTCCAAGTTTTTGTCAAAATTGTAGAAGTTTCCCATAGCCTCAATTCTCAAATTGGTGAAACCTTGCAATGTGTTATTGCTTTTGGTGTTTTTAAAATTATATTTGAAAATGGAAAATTCCCTCTCCTTGTTGTTTTTTGTTTTTGTTTAAGGGTCAGTTAAAGTATTTATTATTATAAAATTATTTCTTAAGTTGTAAATGATTTTATTCTAATTTGTTTTATATTAGCATTTGATGGAAATTAATGATTTTATTCTAATTTATTTTATATTAAAATGTGATGGAAATTATTATTATAAAATTATTTCTTAAGTTGTAAATGATTTTATTCTAATTTGTTTTATATTAGCATGTGATGGAAATTATTATTATAAAATTATTTCGTAAGTTGTAAATGATTTTATTCTAATTTGTTTTATATTAGCATTTGATGGAAATTTAGTAAAAAAGAGGGTTTCCACCAAATCCTCATTATAATTTATCCTAGCCTCTAAGTCCTTAAGCACTCATATCTAGTGTTAGATATCAAGGAATTCCCACAAGTGGAGTGCCACAGCAAGAGCTCACGATGGGATATTATAATGCACTACATATCAATGATACATGCAAATAGTTGTGCATTTAAATTTTAAAATCATTTGTTTCTCATTACATGTGGGATAAAGTCCCATAGTTACAAAAATAAATCACTGATCCAACCAAGTCGTAGAAAGCGCCACTGGGTTTCGTATGGCGGAGTATTCTTAGAGCACCAGAACTCGAGCCCTGCATAAGTGACGAATGACCGTGGAGAATGCACAAATAAATAAAAATGCACAAGTGTTCAAGCCCGAGTCCAGGTGTCAAAGACAACTTGCAGGCGTTGAGAGGGTGTCTATCATCGACAATAGAGAACATTCATGATCATTATTAAAGGGAGAAATGTCAACGCTCAAGATTAATATGGTTCAGGAAGAAATCACAAAATTAGAAGAGGACCTTGATATTGATGTACTTATGCACGAAGAACCCAAGAGAAATGATAACGCTAGGGATTTTCATTTACAGTAAATGGTTGGGTGTGGTCTTCTGGATTTCGTTGAGAGAATACCAAACCATTCTTTGTTGTTCTACCTAAAGATAGAGGGAACATCACGAATGAATAATTTCACACAAAAATTTCTCATGTGGATGCTGAAGTCATTCTCCATCTCCAAGAGAGTGTAAGTGGTGGATTTGATGAAGAGCAGTTTGGGCCTGGCCTTAAATTGGTTTTGGAAGCCTGAGACACTACTTGCAAAATGAATTTCAGTGCAGGTATAGAGAAGCTTCCCCTGCATACTTGCACTGTGTGGACAATGTTGCAATGAAGGGGAATCTGAAGTAGCTCAAATTGAGCGCAAGAGAATTGAAGACTCTTCTGAATGTGAGAGAAACACTGCTGCTGGGGTTGGAGGATATATTAGGAATGCTAATTCCTTGCCTCATTGAGTTGTTCCTACACGTTCAGATTGGTCATTTAATAGAAATCATAATAATTCCGGTAACGCCTTTTCTTACATGAAATCTAAAAATGCCACCAGAAGTTTTGAAAAGAAAATCCAAATGACCATATTATTTTATGTCTACAAACATGATCACTGCAATGTTGTTGCTGATTTTATCTAGTCCATTGAAGGAAGTTTCTTATTTGTTTATGCATGGATTTGTTGGTGTTGCAATCAGTACTCTATGGAATTTGGAACTGGCCATTGTTTCCAAAGGCTTATATATCCATGACATCTACATGTAGAAGAAAAGAGAGATTACTCATCATTGTTGAGAAATATACTTTGACTGCATTAGACCTCAATTTGTGTGATGGGTTGCAAAGTGTTCTTATCATCTCTACGACCGGGTTTCATATATATCCTCCATCATAATTTTCACACACTACTAAGGGCACTCCTGTAACTAAGAATGTTGGTAGATGTTCCTTATATATCTCATTCATTATCAATAATGATGCCTTTTTGGATGCAATAAAGCTTGAAGGAGGTTCACATCAATGCCAAAGTTGAAACCTAAAGAATACATGTGGTAGCTACAAGATCAATGATAGGTAGAAAATCTTAATCCATAACCTAGCATTCAAAGATCAATCCCAAATTGTCAGGCACAAGATCAATAGTAAAAAACATCATTTCCATATTTCAAGGAGAAGAATGAGAAGACAATTGAATAGTCATTTCCAACATTCAAAGGAATGAAGAAAACGAATGTATTGGTGTCACGGTATTTTATAAAACCCTTGGTAGTAGAGTAAGAAGTTGGACGCCTGAAAGGATTGTTCCAGATTTGAAGACATTTGATTCCATCCTTTCCAGATTTAAAGGGATCAAACTAGAAGGTCGAAGATTATTTATAGATTCAATGGAGAAAGCTCAACTTGACCAATCCAACATTATAGACTTCTTGCATATGATCTGAGATCTCTTGCAATTAATTATTTTCATTTTATTTTATTGTTTGACTTTGTTTGCAGTAGTGGAGGATTGTATTTGTCTATTTAAATTATGTTTTGGAAGGAAGAAGGAGAGGGGGGTTGAGTAGAATAGGTTGAAAGCCTGAGAGTTGTAGGAATAGCTCATTGGATGTAGCTTTTCATACTCAAGGACTCAGACATTCCAATAGTCATAATGTGCTTCTATGTATTTCCTTTTTTCTGTCTTATTTGGATGCAATGAAAACCTCTGAAATGCAATGATTTTTCCCATAGGTTCAACTTCGATTACAATGAATGTTTTACTGTCAATTACCTGTTTCTTGAGAGTTGTATCCACATAATTGTTTCAGTTTTTAAAATCTAATTTTATAATTGAAAATGTTCCTAACACAAGCAAACAAATTGTTGCCTTGTATCCTATGTTCCTTCCGATTTCTTCCATTTCCAATTGTATATCTATCTGATTCATCAGTGTGAATGCTCCTGATTACGTGAAATGATGCTCATTATTTGAATTAAGTGAGTTTTAATAGATATTTGCCTTTTCAACCTACTTGATCCACCTACAAACCAAAATCAAAACTATTGCAATAACTGATATGCGCTAGGCATGCCCTCGGAGTAGTCATAGATCATCTTCTAGCACTAACATATTTTGGCATCGTTGTCAGGGATGAAGGAACAAAAACATTTTCCTTGGGAGAAGGATAATGATCAGATCTGATCTTTGATGGTGAACAAAGGTTAGGCACATACAGACTGAAGATCATTCACCTGATGACTCCATGGTTAAAGAATCTAGTGGCGACTCCACATTTTCAAGATGTTAGATAATCAGATGGCTACTATTTTGGCTCTAAGGTTTGCTCCTTTTAATTTTGTTGATGTTCCCAGTTTTTCAAATGATGTGCCTACTATGCATGAATGGGGAGACCACCTTCCAAGATTTAGAGAAGATGAGGATGATAATCCTGCTCAACATCTCATCAAATTTCATGAATACATGAATCAATTAGGAATTTCTCATGAAGATGTACTTATGAAAATGTTTAGGTATTATCTATAAGGTGATGCAAGACAATGGTACATATATTTACCCCTTGGAAGTATATCTTCTTTGAAAATTTTTCATACATGCTTTCATAATCATTGTAGAAGAATCTTTCCTGTTGAGCTTTTATTTGAAAGTTGCTGTGAAAAATTTGAGTCAAGTCTACATCATAGGAAAGATTGTGCTTATTATAGTGAACAAGAAATGAAAATCTTGCAAGAGAACATTTGATCCAAAATGGATCTAGGAAGGCCAAAATTTCAAATTTCTCGGAATCAGACGAAACCAACGCCATTGCGTAGGGATCGTCGTTCTGATTCTGACCATATATATTTTTTCCGAAAATGGACATTGTATGCAAAATTTATCGCGTTCTGAACTTTTTTCCAAACAAGCAAAAAAAGTCAAAGTCAAATTCAAAGTCAACAGGTCAAAGTAAATTGGTGACGTCAGCAGTACGTCATGATGATGTCAACATGGTGATGTGGCAGCACTGGGAGCTGACACATGTTAGTCATTTTTGGCATTTTCGGGCTGAGTTGGCAATGTACAGAAGTGACACTTGGTAGGGTGACATGTGGCATTATGGATGCTGACGTGGCAGGGTGACACATGGAAGTACGGATGCTGACGTGGCATGGTGACACATGGTAGTACGGATGCTAATGTGACACTATACAGATGATGACATGGCACTGTACGGATGATGATGTGGCAATGTACAGACGATGACATGGCAGTTTGTACAGATGACACGTGGAACTATGAATAATGACATGGCAACCCGTATGAATGACAAATGACAGGTTTTGGTTGGATGACTTGGCTATACGGATGACATGTAGTAGCTGACTGGGTAGGTTGACGTGGCTGTATGGATGAAACGTGGTAGATGAATGTGCAACAATGATGTGGCTTGGGTCAATCACAAGGTGACACGTGGCCCAATGAGGAGGCGATTCCACCAAATATGGCGGTTACCACCAAATCTTGCGGAGATCCTCCAAATCTGGAAAAATCTTGCTAAATCTGGCTAACTGTCACTAAGTTTGGCTACTGTCGCTAAATTTGGTGGAGTTTGGCTTATTTAGTCAGGAAAAAAAATTGAGAAAAAGGAGTTTTTGGCACGCAGTTCAAGACTGTACGGATCTGACAGGGTGCAACATTGGATTCGTTCCGAGGAGAGTTCCTGAGGGACTGTTCAAAAGTAGGTCAAATTTATACTTGAAAGTTGCAAAATTTTGAGGGGAGTCTGAATATGGATTCTATTTTTTCATCCGAGTAATCGAAAAGAAAAGTGCTTCCAGATCCCAAGATGTTGATCCAAGCATAATCGACTTTATACTCAAAAGTCTCAGAATTTCCTGTTCCAAACGATGGTGATGTCTGTTTCTGTCTAGAAGTTGCAGATCTGAAAGGTGGTTTCATGAGCTGTTATGTAATCCTTTCTTTTGTATTCTTAAAGCATTGAAGATTAATAAGAAACCTTCCCCACTGAGAAAAAGGCCCGGAGATGTAGGAAAACTTTTGTCGAACTCTGTTATCAATCTTGGTGTTATGGTTTGTTGTTTTTACTTCTTATATGGCTGCAACTTCTTTCATGAAGATTCTTTTCTTAATTCCTAAATGGTAAATCAACTCATGCATAAACTTAACCATAGTCTTTAAAAGATCAATTTCGGATCAAGTGGTATCAGAGAAGGTTGACAGTTGGTTGTTTGAGTTTGCATGATTACTAGGGAAAAGATAAGTCGTGGCGAATGATAGCTTGTAGAAGGAGATCCTAAGATTGGATCAAGAAAGATGACATCTCAAAGTGAAAGGATGGCATCGGAAGAAGGAATTTCTAAAAATGAAAGAGAGTTTCAAAGAATTTTCTTTGCCGTGTCGGATATGGTAAAAGTATTATATGATGATTACTTGGAACGTAAGAGACTGGTTCAAGGGGAATATTCAAAGCAAGACAAAACTGAAGAAGGAGAGGACCCTCCAAAATATCCTCCTTCACCTCCTTCATCTCCATCATCTTCTTCTTCTTGAAGTACAAGTTCAAATTCTACTGCAAGAAAACATTCTCATAAACATAAGCATGATATGCCATTACTTAAACTTGATGTAAAATTTGTTTTTCCTATGTATGATGGTGAAGTTAATGCTGAGAAAATTGATAACCGGGTTTAGACAGATGGAGGTATATTGTAATGTGCAACAAATCAAAGATGAGGTAACCAAAATCAGATTGGCATTGCTTCGTCTTGAAATCACAACTCTCATTTGGTGGCAAAGTAAGATGCAACATGGAACTCATCAAGTTGGTAAGATTTTTCCATCTTGGCATGATTTTATTTCCGCACTTAGAAAACAATTCTATCCTTTGGGATACAAGGAAAATGATTTAATCGAATGACAAAGTCATAAGTTAAGAAAATGATAGTCAGTGTAGGAATATACAACTGAATTTCATAAGATGGCTTTGATGTTAGATGTTCCATTAACTACATATGAAACTCTTATGAAGTATATAGGAGGTTTGCTGCTTATATTCGTAATACTGTATTCATGTTTGGACCTACTAATATTGATGAGGTTTTTTTCCAAGCAACGTATATTGAAGCAGGAAAATCTGGAGTTGGTGTATTAGGGGAATCATATTCAAAGAAATATGGCAAAGGCAAAGGGAATGGGAAGAAAGAAAATTTAGCGACAGTAAAGGAAGATAATCTCTCTTGTAAGCATTGCAAGAAAGAAGAGCATGACGATGAGAATTGCTGGCAATTGCACTCAGAGAAGAGACAAAAGTGGTTCAAAGAGAGGAAAGGGAGGACAAAATTTGCAACAACAACATGACCAACAGACTTGGGATCAGATTCAGGTGATGAGTCTAAGATTATAGTAGTTGGTTTGACAAGTAAAACTGGTGATGGTTTTGATTCAAGAAGTAAATTGTTTCATATAAGGGTCATAATCAAACATACTAAGATCGACACATTGATAGATAATGGATCTCAATCTAACTTAATTTCAGAAGAAGTGGTTAAGAAATTGGGATTAAACACTAATATGCATCACAAACCCTATTCACTAAATTGGATAAGCAAAGATCACAAATTGCCCATAACAAAGCAATGTATCATAAAGTTTGCAATTACATCTAAGTATGTGGATGAAGTAACATGTGATGTGGTGTCACTAGAAACATGTGGAATGGTCTTAGGTAGCCCTTATTTATATGATCACAAAACAATCTTCTACAGGGAACATAATCAATATTACTTAACTAAAGAAGGGACATAATATGTTGTCCATGCTCATCATATTAAAGAAAATCAATCTCTTCTAACAATGGAACAATTAAAGAAGCCAAATTATGGAAGCAATACACTTATAATTGTGCCAAGTAAAGCAATTGATCTTAAGCATGAACATGAGATGGTTGTAAGATGGGATTTCAATCATACTTTGCTTCAAGATAAGTTAATGTCATGCAAGCCAGTCAAACATATGGGTTCAGTTTCAGTCATATTTCTGATGTTGTTGTTGCTAATGTTTTCTACATGGATGGTAGTGAATTCAGTAATATGTGAACGAGTTCAACTGGATAACATTATGCTTTCAGTTGTCATCGTTTAAGGCCAAGAAATCTGAAGTCTTTGATAGGTTTAAAGAGTTTAAGGCTCTTGTTGAGAATCAAACAGAGAAAATAATTAAGGTGCTGAGGACAGATAATGGCGGAGAGTTATGTGGGAATGAATTTGAAGAATTCTGTAAGAAGTGTGGTATAGAAAGGTAGAAGACTACTCCATATACACATCATCAGAATGGAGTTGCAGAAAGGACGAATAAGATGCTAATGGAAAAAACAAGGTGCATGCTCAATGGTGCCGGGTTAGGGCAAGAATTCTAGGTAGAGGCAGTGGGTACTACATGTTATCTGGTCAACAGATCACTCTTTGATACCATTCTCCCACTTGTTGTTTTCTTTGCATATAGGGGGTTACAGTGTTACACAGTCAAAAATCCAGGGTAGCAATGCCCATGGATCCTCTACACCAAGAGAACTTCTTAGTGCTCACAGATTTTGTTAATGAGTCTACAACATTCTTCAAATTGTCCACCTTCATCAGTGATACTTTATTTTCTTCAATCATTTCTCTCACAAAGTGATATTGAAAATCAATGTGCTTTGTCTTTGAATGATAAGTAGGGTTCTTCGCCAGAAAAATTACACTCTGACTGTCACACTCTATCCTTACAGCTTGTTGTACTAACCCAATACCTGAACGCAATCTTTGTAATGATACTGCTTCCTTACTTGCTTGAGTGGCTGCCATGTACTCATATTCTGTAGTTGAAAGTGCCACTACAACCTGTCTTTTTCTCATCCAACTTATTTCTCCTCCAAACAGGTTAAACACATATCCGCTTGTAGATATCCTACGATCCAAATCTCCAGCCCAGTCTGCATCCACAAAGCCATGTATATCGACCACTCTGTTCAATCACAGTCTTCCTTCGTAGCAAAATCCATAGCTAACAGTGCCACACAAATGCTTGAAAACCCTTTTTACTGCTGTCCAATGCTCCTTCCCTAGTTTTGGCATATACCTTCTCAAAAATCCCATTGCATGTACAATGTCTAGTCTAGTACAGACCATTGCATACATCAAACTGCCAACTGTAATCGCATATGGAACATGAGACATGTCCTCCTCTTCTTCATGTGTCTTGGGACACTGATCCACAAATAAATTTACACCAACATGAATAGGAACCGTGACCGGTTTACATTCCTGCATATTAAACCTCTGCAATATTGTCTCAACATATTTTCTCTGATTTAACCAGAGTTTCCTCTTTTTTCGATCTCTTTTAATTTCCATGCCCAAAATGAAATTAGAAGCACCAAGATCCTTCATGTCGAATTTAGAGGACA
>JASDQU010751544.1:17043-36955 GCA_032191745.1 Picea mariana
CATCATAACCTTCTGGTTGTTTCATAAAGATTTCTTCTTCTAGATCCCCATGCAGGAATGCTATCTTCAAATCCATCTGTTCTACATCAAAATAAAATGCAACAACAACAGATAACATAAATCTTATAGAGGTTAACTTGGAAATAGGAGAAAAAATATCACCAAAATCAATTCCCTCAACCTGGGAATAACCCTTTGCTACTAACCGAGCTTTGTATTTCTCCACTTTTCCTTCTGCATTCAGCTTCTTTTTAAATACCCATTTGCTGCCAATGGGATTTCTTCCAGTTGGCAACTCCACTAGATCCCAAGTCTCATTCTTATCCAAAGATGCCATTTCTTCTTCCATGGCCCTTTTTCAGAGATTTCCATCCTCTGAATTCACTGCCTCCCTGACAGTTCTAGGATCATCATCAATAATAGACAAAGCAAAATTTGAACGAAAATCAGATGGACTATACCTTTCTGGTAGCCTTCTTTCCCGATCCAATCTCCTCAATACTGGAGTATGAGGATCTTCTTCTTCTGATTCATGTTCTTCTGTAGAGTCTGATTCATCATCCTTTAAATCAAACTCTATCTTCTCTGGTTCTTCCTTACTTGGTAAGACTTCCTGTTTAACAACATCCTTCATTTCTCTAAATAACACATCTCGGCTATACATTACCTTCTTAGTTTCTGGGTTCCAAAGCTTATAACCTTTGAGACCATCTTTATATCCAATAAAGATACATTTTTCATCCTTCTTATCCATCTTACTCCTATTTTCCTTTGGAACATGAACATATGCATCGCAACCAAATACCTTAAGATGTGTGAGAGAATGTTCCTTACCAGTCCATACCTCTTGTGGAGTCTTGTCAACCAACGCTGATGAGGGTGATCTGTTGACCAGATAACATGCAATACCCACTACCTCTGCCCAAAATTCTTTCCCTAACCCAGCACCACTGAGCATGCACCTTGCTTTTTCCATCAGCGTCCTGTTCATCCTTTCTACGACTCCATTCTGTTGAGGTGTATATGGAGTAGTCTTGTACCTTGCTATACTGCACTTCTTACATAATTATTCAAATTCATTCCCGCATAACTCTTTGCCATTATCTATCCTCAATACCTTAATTCTTTTTTCTGTTTGATTCTCAACAAGAGCCTTAAACTCTTTAAACCTGTCAAAGACTTCAGGTTTCTTCCTGAGGAAATATATCCAAGTTTTCCTTGAGAAGTCATCTATAAATGAGACATAGTACACAGATTTTCCCAATGATGGGACCGACACAGGTCCAAAAACATCACTATGAACTAGTTGTAAACTTCCTTCTGCCCTCGTTGCATTAGAGGGGAATCTTACTCGATTCTGCTTCCCATATAGACAATGTTCATAGAAATTAAAATCCAAAGAGCAGTTAGACATACATTCAACCATAACTTCACTGTGTAGTAGTCAAAGACCCTTCTCTTCGATATGGCCCAGTCTTTGATGCCACAACATAACCTTTTCTCCAGAGACTGCAGGGGTTCTTTCTTCTTCAAATCCAATATCAGGAACAATGGAGCTATTACACCCATCGCTAATAGTGCTTCCTAGCAGCGTATATAGAGTTCCAAACCGAACTCCCTTCATCAACACCATTGCTCCTCAAACCATCTTGCAAGTTCCCTTTTCAAAAAATGTTTTTACCCCTGCATCTTCCATTTTTCTTACATAAATCAAATTTCTGGCCATACCTAGGATGTGCGGAACACCAGGCAGTGTTCTAATCCTTCGATCTATGAGCCTCAACTTGACTTTTCCTCTTCCTATGATTATAGTTGTTGAATCATTACCTAAGAAAACATTATCTCCATAATACTTTTCATATTTGTAGAACAACTCCCTCTGGGGAGTCATATGAAAGGATGCAGCAGAGTCAATCAACCATGCCTCATGATTTGCATGTGTGCTTGAAGAAGCCAAGTACACATCCCCTCCTTCCTTGGAGGTCTAGAAGATTCTTCATATTCCTTCTTTTTCTCAACTTTGGATCTACACTACTTCTTGTAGTTCCCTTCTTTTCCACACCTCCAACATACCCTTAAAAACTTTCTGGGAGATTTAGATCTACCCTTAGACTCATATCTTCCACTTGAGAAATTAGATCTATTTCTTTCCTGGGAATATCCTCTTGCAAATAATACGTCTGTGCTATGTCCTTCCATATTCTTCCGTCTCATCTCCTCCAACAACAAGGATGAGACCACTTCTTCAAACTTCAAAGAAGTTGTATTAGTACCTATGGCCACAACTAGACTATCCCACGAGTCTAGTAAAGAACACAACAAGCTGATACATTTATCTTCATCTGAAATTTTAATCTCAACAGATACTAACTGACTTACCACAGTATTGAAGGCGTTCAAATGCTCTGCCACCGAGTCTCCATCTCTCATCCTCAAGTTATACAACTTCTTTCTCAGGAATAGTTTATTTACCAAGGACTTAGACTGATACAACTTCCCCAATTTTTCCCATAAATCCTTGGCTGTATCTTCCTATGACACATTCAGTAATATTGAATAAGAGAGACACAATCAGATTGTGCTATTTTCCTTCCGATCCATCTTTTTCCAGTCATCTGCATAAGTTCTTGTAGGTGCAGTACCTAGATCTATCGCGATCCACTGATCTTTGTCCACCAAAAGATCTTCCATCTTGATCTTCCACAACTCAAAGATTTTCCCATTAAACTTCTCGATCTCCATCTTCGAATTGCTGGCCATTTCTTTTCACCTGAAAAACAATACTTCAGATCTCCCACTGTAACAAGGCTTATCACAGTCCCGAGCCAAACCCTTGACCACAAAGGTGTCCCCCTGAAGCCAATAAATCTTTGATACCAAATGTAAATCCTAACCTTGTACAATATCTACTACAAACAGATATTCAGAAAAGAACAAAAAAGATACAATGGCAAATACAAACATTTCACCGATATTTTTCCTCTGGAAACCCAAACCGGGAAAACCAACATATTCTATATTCATTCATTGTGTTACATTGTTTACAATACAATATACATATAGGAGCCAAAAACATCCAAAACCCTAACCCAATGACCTAGATTAATCCAAAACCCTAATTCCTTAACCATAAATAGAAAACCATCGGCAAAAACCATGTGTCGAAAAACCACCTAAATACATGACACGTTTCCCAAGGCATAATTTTTTTTTGGTGACTGATAGTGACTTTCTGTAAGTGATTCTGAAAGTGACTTCCATGATTAGTGATAATATCACTCGGGATTCCAAAACTGGATATAATTTGATTGAATATGAAGAAGGCGACAATATTACCATCGGATTTAACTGTAGGCATGGCCTCGACCCACTTAGTGAAGTAGTCTACGACCATGATAATGTGTTGATGCTCCCCAATCGAAGTTTGGTTGCAATCCACAAAATCCACCCCCACTTGGTGAAGGGACCGACGATAACAAATGGATGGAGAGGGGCTAGATGCAAGCACATTTTCTAAGTGAACACTTGGCAGGGGTGACACTTGTTAACCGCTTCGACGGAATCTTTAAATATAGATTGCCAAAAATAACTGGCTCGCAAAATTTTCTGAGCTGTTGCAAGCCCATATAGATGACCACCACAAGCCCCACTTTGACAATCATTTAGAATAGACTTAGCTTCTTCGTGAGTCAAACAACGACGTAATATACTTTCTATTCCTTGATGATATAGAGTGTTGCTGATGATAAGATAGTTCTTAGCTTGGTATCGTATATGCTGTCGATCATCTCTGGAGAGATGTCGAGGGAACTTCAATGTTTGAAGATAGAGAACAATATCTCAATACCAGGGGTATGACGACGAGACAAGAAAAATGTTTTCATCCACAAATGAATCAACATGAATAGCATCCTCGTCTAATCGAGGGAAATCATATATTAAATCTGCAAAAACTAGTGATTTTTTGGACTTCGTAGAAGAGAAATCGAGAGCGAATTCTTGTAGAATGACAGACCATTTATTGTACTTTCCCCCTATGATACACCTAGTAAGGACGTATTGAAATGGATTGACATCGAAAACCACAATAGTTTTGAAAATTAATATATAGTGTTATAATCGTTGGACTGCGTGGATGGAAGCCAAAGCTATCTTTTCAACATGAGAATATTTGAGTTCAGGGATGACTAAGTTTTGACTACGATATTAAATGACGTGCTCATGAAGATCGTCATCCTTCTAAACCAACACCATACCAATCATCTCTTCAAACATGATGACATAAATAAAGTAATCTCTACCATATTCTGGAGACTTCAGCAGGGGTGTCGATACCAAGGCCTTCTTCAAAGAATCAAAGGATTCCCAGGCTCGCTCATCCCAAATAAAAGGAGTGTCCTTCTTCAAGAGACACATGAAACCCTTAGTAATATTGGCATAGTTCACTATAAACCATTGTAAAAAAGTTATATTTCCCTTGTAAACCTTGAAGTTGACAAATAGTGTGTGGGGGAGGCAATCTAAGTATTTCCTCAACCTTTAATGGATCTACCGTGATCCAAATCTTAGAGACTAAAAATCCTAGAAGTCGACCTAACCTAATGCAAAAGATGCATTTATGAAGGTTCAAAAGGATGCGATAATGTCAACATCTTTCAAAGACTAGCTGAAGGTGCTTAGGGTGATCCACTCTCTTACGGGAGTGAGAAACAAGATCGTCGAGATAAGCTTCAACTATGTGCTTGAGATAATGAAATGCAAAGGTCATAGCACGTTGGAAGGTTGCTACGACATTCTTAAGGCCAAAAGGCATCTTCCAGTATGCTAAACTACCCCAAGGGCAAGTAAATTTCGTCTTATGTTGGTCCTCAGGTTTAATCTGAATTTGGTTATACCTTGAAAATCCATCCATGAAATAAAACTTTGCTTTCCACACATTCGTCGAGAATCTGATCGATGAAGGGTGTTGGGAAATGTCTTTGGGATAGGATTTGTTCAGGTCATGAAAATCAATGCATACGCAGATGGTTCATTTCTTTTTATTCACAGGAACAAGATTGGATACCCACTCAGTCAAGGGAATTGGGTAGCTAAATCCAACATTAAGCAATTTCTCTACCTCTTCCTTAATATCTAGGGCCTTCCTGGGATTGATAGATCTAAGTCGTTGTCGAAAAGGTTTAGCATCCAGGTAGGTTTTAATCTCATGTTCGACAATTAGAGGGTCGATTCCTAGGATCTCTTCATATGACCAAATGAGTACGTCACAAAATTCCTTGAAGATATCGGTGTAGATCAAAATTTATTTTGGCGAATAATCCGCATCGATGTATACATTTTCAACCTTGCCAGGGGTATGATAGATATGGATCCTGATGGTAGGAGAGATACTCTCCATGTTTCCTTTGGCATAAATGTCATGCGTATCAAGTGGAAGTACGACGTGATCGATTATCTCGCTCAAAGTAGATCTAAAATCATCTTGTTCAATTCTGGCAAGCTCTGGAAGAAAATAAGAATGATGATGCATATCATCCCAAGGAATGTCAGAACCATTCATGGCCTCTATGATAGCTTCATCTGAAGGTAAATTCTCATCGAGGCAGTCACATGAAAAAGACGATGAAGTGGCCCACAAGGGATTTAGAATAGGATCCTCCTCATCCGTCTACGAGGTAACCAGATCCAGATTGACGAAAGAGTCGAGAACAACTTGATACACAATCTATGATGTCGATAGTGGCATGGCCATTAAAGAATGCGACTGACCCTCAAAAGAAACAGTCGAGGAAGGTAGGGTCCAACGATCATTAAAATAGGAAGTGAGGAAAAGAATGGACCTCTCTAATGAAGTAGATCTACTGGACATGGTGTATATATGATGAGCTGGTGCCATGAAGTTGAAGGTACCCATAAGGGATGAATACATTCTGACACCGATATTATCAGTTGCCGACTGAGAATTGTTGATCATGGGGATCGACGGTCCAATGGATGCATTGGGGCTAGTGTATGCAAAGGACAATTGGTCGATCGTCACGATCTTCCCATCATGAGGAAAACAAAGAATGAAGAAGATGGACGATACAATTACAGTCATTGCGTAAGTCCAATTGCCTCCTAGTAACAAGTTATAGTCGAGGGGTGCATCAACCACCTCGACATCCACCTTTACCATCTTCCCACCTAAATGGACCAGAAAGGTAGGAAGAATACCGTGAGGGTAGAAGGAACGACCATAAAAAATATTTAAAATGGTCAGAGACTGAGAAAGGGTTGGAGAGCCAAGGGATTTCCAACAGACCACGAACATCACACATGTTGCAACACCTTCATCAACAACAATACACTTGATGGTATACTTTGAGTAGCCCAAATGGATTTGAAATGCCACATGGTAAGGCAAGCGAGGCTTCACCTCTGTGATGTCAAACTTGATAACTTTTGAGCCACAAGGATCTAGAGATTCTAAAACAGATAGCAAGGCATTCCTCTGTGAAGGACACATTTGGAGTACCTCCAGATCTGACATCGCACAAGGGTTTTGACCTAGATATTCAACAATAGAGTAATTCTAGGCAGCTCTAGAATTATGATTGTGGGTAGAGCGCTTGAGTACTCCTTTCGGAATACAAGGCAGGGGATATGGTTTTTTTTATCTATAAGGGCATCTCCCGAGGAGGGGGAGACTCTAGACCAGGAACATTATGTGGAGAACTGTAATTGCGAGATCAAGTGGCTACATTAACCTCAGGTTTAACCATATTGATGCATAAATGGTCACTGTCTTCTATCGGTGGGTTTTGAATCCCACTCACCTCATTTTCGGTATTCAAGAAGCTCAAGGCCACATGTTAATTATGTGGAAAAGGATTAGTTTGCACGTCGGGTGGTAGAGATAAAAGCCTCACATCTTCCGAAAGTTTGGGGCATAAATGGGTAAGGTGATCATCTGTACAAAGATTGTAGGAAAAATTCACCTTGCACCTTTCTCTCTTACCCTCACCAACATTATTATTCGACTTCTCATTATTACCATTTTCCTTGAGTTTATTACTATTCTTCCCAACCCTACGATTATTAATAGGTCCTTTATTTTTATTCCCTCCTGGTTGCTGGTTACCATTTGGGATGGTCGACGATTGCACAGAATGTACATCCGTCGACTGAGTGAGAGTGGATGACACATAAAAATATGGCCCTCCTACAGACTGGTTTAGAGACAAATATTTCAAATGGATTGTTACCAAGTTTGCAGATTTCACATTGTCAGAGCCTACAATTCCATCGGCACGAGGCCCAATATTTTGTCTAGGGTAATAGTTTGACCTCGGTGCATCTGGAAGAATATTGTATAACATCCCAGAATGAGTATATATCAGATCTAACTACTGGGATTTATAAATCACTTCTTCCTCATATGTAACCCCAGATGTAGAAACATCCTTTGAAATATAATGCAATAGAGACTTGAGGAACCACTCTAGCAGGAATTCCAGGGGTATGCAAGTCTTGATCAACCTCTTCCATCTACGCCACTCCTGGATGTGATCCAAGATATGAGTGGCTTTGTCCTGACGTAAGGTTGACAAAAGTTCTAAGCCAACAACGTAACAAACCGACAATTGAAAATGGTTGAGGAAGACTAAGACCATCTGACTAAAGGTTCTATATGTCCCCCTAGGTAGCTCGATATACCATTCACGGTGACCCCTGTGAGGGTGCTTTGAAACAATCTTAACCAAATAGAATCATTTTTAAGGGAATTCGAAGAGAATCAAAGGTGAAAAGTAGTAACGTGATCACTAGCATCCTCACCATTCTTGCCTTCGAATTTTGGAATATTCAAAGGAAGCTTGGTGGGGATGGGGTGCCATGTTGGATCATGGCACACAAGATCATTCATTAATTTAGACAAGTCTAGAAAATTGAGCATGTCCAAAAAAGGGAGACGGGGTTGCGACATTTGGACCCAAGCTCCTTGGAAATATTATTATTGGGGAATCACGACCCATCGAGGGTTTTGGTAAAAACCATGGCCTTGTTTGGGGTTGTAAGACCCTCCTACGAACTGATTCATGAGGGGTTGTCTAGGCACCATTCCAGTAGGAATGTTCTGATGAGGGTTGTAAAAATTTCCTCCAGTTGGAGTGGCTCCAGGTTGGGGGTTACCCAAGGTATGAAACTGACCTCCTCCAAGTGTGAATCCATAGGATAAAGGTGGATTTTTCATGCCAAACCTGTTGGTCAGAATCGATATAGAGGAGGTGGGTGTAAAGGATGGATCATAAGCAATATCTTGTCTTCCAGGTTGGTTACTCCATCCATAAGCATTAGAAACAAGATTAGACTCATGGTTAAAAGGAGGAAATCCTCCAACTGTAGGAGTTATTTGTGGGACATGTGGACCACCAAGTTAGAATGGAGTATGTGGAGGAGCCATGCCCTCAAGTCCAATACTAGTATTTGTACTAGAAGCTGGGGTGGAGGTTGAAAATTGTGATGTGAAATTTGGTATACCATAAGAAAAAGGACTAGAGGCCATAGGGATGGATTGAACATTGTAACCTGATGAGTGACCAAGGGACCCAAAAAGGTTCATGGCTATAGGCCGAGTATTCACTATAAGACAGATAGGGGTGATGATAGGCACCTCCGACACTACAACCATTGTGGTTGAAGGTATCGAATGGGTACCGTTAACTTTAGTAGGTATGGGATTTGAAGGACTCCCAATCTATTTCTGACTCGATTCAATACTCATCCTTGTATGATCACAAGTATGATAAGTGGAGGTGTGTGTACCATGTTTTATAACTTTGTGCCTCTTAGAAGGCAAAGAATCAAAATGAGGTTGTAACTGTAACAAGAAATGAGACCTACGGGGAAGCTGGTTTGGCTCCATGATGACTCAAGACTCGAGATATAAAAAAAATACTACGACCAACTAGTAATTGAAGAGCACACCAAAATGAAACAAAAGGCCAATATGCACACAAACAGGATAAAGTGGCTGAAAGGGGCCTCCGTCCCTAAAGTAGGTATGCCTTTCCAAAGAGGGGCCCAAGACTCCCTAATAAATATCGAAGGTATTAGAATTAGTTATAATGGACCTCATGGGCTTAACAAACAGTCAGTAAGATCCCCCCGGAGAGATAATCCTCCATAAAGGTTGTGAGTTGTTCGACCCTTATCTGACCCAGGGTACCTGCAGAATAACCCCTGCAAGTAACCTATGTGGTACCTATGTCAAGAAACTAATAAACCACAATATAACTGATGTGCAAGTGAACAATCGTAATTTAGGTCCACTGTATGGGAAAGGTAAAAAATCCCGAAACCTCAAAAGCATCGCCTCTCACAGAGGTAAAGGTACTAGAAATATCCCCATATACGAATAGATCCCCATAAATATATCTAATGCTAAGAAGGTATTGGGGGGATATCCTCTCAACCAATCTCACGTGACCTCGTGATTAACTCTAGTGTAAGTGGAGCCTCCTAACGTCACCAATTGTACAATGGATTTCACCACTCCCTTAGTCAGACACATATGTTGATTTAATATCCTTGGATAATTTTGCTCACAAAATCCTATTCCAAGGCTCTAATTCCTAAGCTAGTTTGTGCACCCTAGAAAATAAAATCATTTCTAATCAATTTTAAATTATCAGTGTTGCTTTTAGTGGCCTTGCTTACTCAAAAAAGGTCTAGTTGTGAAACTAATGATGTTATGAATCAACAAGTAAAATAAGGAGTTAGTTTCCATTCTCTGGCTCCGTCCATTAGTAGGGGGACTAAATATATTTCAGATGCACGGGGAGAACACATCGTTGTGGTGCTCACAGGTAGTCCAATTCACCTATCAGTCACCCAAATGACAAACACTTTCATTGTTTCCCTTTCCAAAGAGAAAACTCTGAACTATCCAATCACTGAAGAGGGGTTTCAATTTAGTATGGAATTTGTATTTGCTTTTTCATTCCATTCGATTTCATTTGTTCTTAGACCTTGACCCTTCCATGCATGAATGGGAACAAATTTCATGGGAAATCATTTTGCACTCCTCCCTAAGACCCCACCAAAGATAAGGTAACAAGATCCAACATGCCACTTGGTCTGTGACACCATGACCAATTCGCTCGATAGGTATCTAATATATCAATTCATTATGGTCACATATTTCTCTTTCATGCATGAGATCGAGTGGGTCCAAATCTCCTAGTCATATTGGTGATACTTTTTGGTCTGAACGAACGAGAGTCGGAGAGAATATTAGGGATATTTTCATGGAGATTAAGCCATTTGACCTTTCATTCTCCCTCTATTTGGGGTTGGATTCTTCTCCTCCTTTAGAAATATTCTCCACACTAGGAAATAAGAGTTATGATAGTTGTGACCAGTTGGAAAGATGACATTTGGGTTCATCTACTATACAACTTTACACTTTAGCTTGATGAGGGGAGAAAAAAATAATTGAATAGATGAGGGCCCGTTCCCAATGTGAAAAGAGAATATTAACCATACAGATTGATGATTGACCGCATTGAACATGCTGTTGAAGTCTATCTATTATTTATGTCAAATTATATTTTATACATTGGGTCATTGTATATAAATTCTCCGTGCCTTAAATACGTAATAAAATGAGAGACCATGGTTAGTTGGGACCCTTTCATTTTTCTTGGTTGTTTAAAAATAAGTTGTAGAAATCTATCTCTCCAGGCTTCTATCTATCCAAGATCTCAACCAATGTTGTCCTAAGTAATTCATCCCTATATCTATATTTATCATTGGTCATTGAAGATCCTAACTAATCACGACGACACTACCCACCATAACCCCCAATTGCACTAACCAACCTTTATGACCCAACCCCCCAAACTAGGTCAAGGTTGGAGTAACTTTGGCAACCTTTACCCCCAACCCGTAGTTTATATTCCCTCGGTTAATCATTCACTATTGGTCAATCACCTAGCTCATTCAAACATATGTCAATAGACCTCTATTTTATATCTCCCTCCACGACAAAAGATAATAAAAGATAGAGAAGAAGGAGATAGATATAGGAGAGTTGTTGATGGAACTTTTACTTTTGGATTCAACATCTCTTCGCAGTTGAAGGGTTGGTCGAGCATGAGATAGGAATGAAAGGGATTAGAGTCCCCACTACCCATTGATCATATCCATAAAAAGATAGTTGGTGAAGATGGAGAAGAGGAAAGGAGAAAAGTAAACACTCTGAAGAATAGATATTATATAGATTCTAGTCGGGGGATAAGATAATCAAGGTGTTTTAAATAGATATGTTGTGGTTCTAGATCTGGTTGGAAATTTATAATTAATGTTATTGAATCCATATGTTATGGGGCTCATCATTATATTAATATCTAGCGGCTCTGATCGACCGACACCGATGCCCAAAACCGTCGTGTTCCGAAAACCGTCGTGTTCAAAGAGAATAAATGAATAACATTCTTCGAAGTGGGGCCACAAAAGTTCATATGTCGGTTATCGCCCTTGTCCAATGCATAATGAAAGGATGATGCACATAATTTTCCCACTAAACAAGAAAGAGAGAGAGAACAAAGAATCAAGGAGAGAAGGGAGAGATCTAAGTGAGGAAGGCAGGCGCAGTAAGCCCTTTACTACTATTTACTGAGGGCCAGACACTTGGACTTATGGGACTCTATTCTCTGATCCCTGATCTCTGACACTTTTCCTGAGAGAGAGAAGGTTCTTGAGAGAGAAGTTCCTTTTGGATAATAAATTTTATCTGAACGGATCCAAAGTAATATCATATCTTCTCGGATGGATTGTATATAATATATTATTCTCTTCGCTTCTTTTCTTTAGTCCCCTTCCTTCTGGACTAGAGCCTTTCATTTTGGACTACTGCAGAGACTTTACTGAAGATCCTTCGATAAGAGGATGAACACCCCACCAGTTCAAGGAGAACCTCGACCTTATTGACTTAGAAGGACCACCCCCTTACCTTCTTTCATGAAAATGGTAAGACTTTAGTTTAGATCATTACCATTTTAATTAGATACATATCAGAGCCATAGAGTAGATCGTGTTTCCTAAAACACACGCCGATGTTGATGTGACAAATATTTCTCTAGAGATGTTGTCCAGAGATAGAGATGGTTGTTATGTCCTCTCATCTCCTATTGGAGAGAATAGAAGAGGGAAGTGAGTTATTATTAGAATCAGATGCCTAATCGCTAGATAGGGAACATGTTTTCCTTGGACACAAATACAAAGAGATTTATACCCTTCCTAATTTTGATATTTAATACACCGACATACCAGGAAGAATACCCTAGTGTGAAAAGAGAAGTTACATTACATCCTATCAGACAAGTGGCTATAATACAACCTAAGATATAGGGGCCACATTGTATCCTCCCTCGCCATATTTCCCTATAAGACAAGCTCTTTGTTCCCACCAATCAATTTATTTTCCTCTCAACGTGAAAACAATAGAGATGTGAGTATAATTAGTAATCCTCATCTTATTTTACACATTCAACCAAAGAATCCCTTAAATCCAAGAGAAGAAACCCCTAAATCCAAGTGAAGAAGCCCCTAAAGTGAAGTAAAGAATCCCCTAAGGTTTTCTATCCATAAGGAAGAGGTGTGACCTAAACGTTGTGACCCTTGGTCACACCCTCTCATATGGAGAAGACTCATATAAATAAGAAGAGACTACTTTGGATTTTGGATCACATCAATTTGACCTAGCCAAGGAAGACGAGAGAATTTCATTCTAGAGGAGCAAATTTCCAAGCGAAGATGAAGTGAAGAATGTCAAAATTCCAATGGAAGATAAAGTCTTGTGATGATTTGTTCTAGAGTTTTCTTTGAAGTTCATGTTGGCATATTTTACAGGAAGAGTGTGCTTTTCATTGATCGCAAGAAAAGAAGAGATGATGGAAAAAAAGAAAATCATAATCTCAGGAGGAGGAGCGAACAGTAAGCACAGATCAAAGCTCGGAATAAAAACGTAAGCTCATGAGGAGGAGCGAATAGTATGCAGAGATCAAATCTCAGAGGGAAAAGTGTAATCTCAGGGTGAGAAGCCTCAACAGTCGTCCGATCAAGAAATTGACGGTGCTGATCATCTCATATAACGAATGTTGGTCATATGAGTGACCGTGGGCTTGAGGGCCATTGGAGGATTGTGACCATCGGATCTGCAAGCTAGATCAACGACATGGATGAATTACGGGGAGCGAAAGAAGAATTAAGCATCTCGCTAGTTCCAATCCCACAATTGGTCTAGATCATCAAATCTCATAGACTTGGATATCGATGACTATGGTTGATCCAAAAAGTGATCAGATTAAGTTAGATTGAGTTGTGACCATCAGATGTGCAATCACCAGATCAACAACAGTGATATATTGCAGAGATTGAAAGAGAGAATTATATATCGCACTAGTTCCAATCCCACAATTAGTCAGAACTGTTAGATATTATAGCCTCGAAGATCGACGATTGTGGTTGAATCACCAATGATGCACAACTTCAAATTGTGTAGTTTTGGTGATGAGTTAAATCACTCATAAGTTGTGGTTCCGCAACCATCCTTGATCGTTGATCTTCTTCAAGAATATTCACAACCATTGGATCACTTTAAGTAGAAGGATAGGATAAGAGGTTCTAAAGGGTTGAGAATTTGATTATCTGAATACTCATTAGCCATCGGATCAAACCCGAATTCCTGTCAGCCGTCAGATCATTTTAAAGTGGAAGAATAGGATAAATGAGGTAAAAGATCTGAGATCTCATTTATGCGAATTTCCGTTAGCCGTTGGATCATTCTAAGTGGAAGGAAAGGATAAGTTAGAAGAGTTACATCGCAGACAGATCGAGCCATCGATCCAAGATCATGATCGACGAGCAACATTTATTTTGGGTATAAATATGTGAGGAGGTTAAGCTCTGAAAAAATCTCACTTCAGATTTTTTATTTTGAGATTTGAAAAACCCGAATCTCGGAGAGCCGGAAATCCGAAATGAATAAGGACCATCAGATATGGAGAACATACGATGACTGTTAGATCAGGGAGATATATGTCAGCAGATTACATTAGCAAACCTCGTCCGTAAGGACATGTGGTAGAACATGTTAGCAATAGACATATGGGAGGTCACGTCAACAAGGATATGTGGAACACACGTCAG
This sequence comes from Picea mariana, assembly GCA_032191745.1. Lineage (NCBI taxonomy): Eukaryota > Viridiplantae > Streptophyta > Pinopsida > Pinales > Pinaceae > Picea > Picea mariana. The sequence goes on from JASDQU010751544.1 coordinate 31,237, forward strand.
CAAGGACGTGTGGCAGACCACGTCAGCAAGGACATGAGTCATCTGATCTAAAAGTTCACTTTGGATGTATTCTCAACCATTGATCATATTACAGTGGAAGGATTTTGTAAGTTTGAAAATTTGAAATCCTGAAGTTCCGAAGACCGTCCATCTCAATGTTTGATTAAGTCCTAGCCGTTCGATTAAACAATGAAAGGATGAGTGTAAGGATCAAATCTGACCATTAATTTGTTTCCATGAAATAAACCATTCGATCTGGTTGAAAGGTCAAATACTCGAAGGCGCTGAGGACCATCGATCTATAAGAGGACACACGTCAATAGATTGTGTACTCCAGATTTTAACACTTCGGGAAAAAGCAAAGGAAGGAAGAAAGTTGAGTGTTGAGACTCCCGAACCCCAAAAATCTGAAGTGAATCTCAACCGTTCAATTCGAGAATACCACGTGTCAATAGATCGTGAACTCTGGGTGGAAGCACCGCGGAGAAAGCGAAGTTTGAGAATCGAGACTCCTAAAGCCTGAAAGGCAAAATCGATCTCGTCCGTCGGTTTGGAGGGCTACATGTCACTTGGTCATTAAGACTAAAGATCACATGTGTATGGAGGAAATAAGGCAAGAAAGAAAGATAGATTGGAGCTATTGTTCGAAGGAGCACCATCAAGATCGTGAGATCGACGGTCCCGTCACATTACAGGGTCAGAACATGCTCGGGTCTTAATTTTTTGTGAGCAGGCTACAATTGAAACCACGGTTTTGGATAAAGGGTACATGGCAACTGGAGGTGGATTGCAGGGAGAAAATCGGTTGATCCCAAACCACTCTTGGATGTTCCCACAATCATTCACTTATGCAAGGACATAGCCTGAGGTCACATGCGACAGGGGGATAACGAGAAGAGATCTCGTGACCGCAATCACGTGGTCATGAGAGACCATCGCCCAAAGTGATATCAAGAAACAGAGCTAGCACTCACAAGACCGATTTTGGGAAGCACCTTTTGAATATGTGTTTGGTCACCACCAATGGTCACATGAAAGGAAGGGGCTTAGCTAGAAAATCTAGTGCCCACTGTGAAGTTTTTCTCAGGAAGGTAAAAGGTGCCAAAGGGATGAGCANACGTGGTCATGAGAGACCATCGCCCAAAGTGATATCAAGAAACAGAGCTAGCACTCACAAGACCGATTTTGGGAAGCACCTTTTGAATATGTGTTTGGTCACCACCAATGGTCACATGAAAGGAAGGGGCTTAGCCAGAAAATCTAGTGCCCACTGTGAAGTTTTTCTCAGGAAGGTAAAAGGTGCCAAAGGGATGAGCACGCAGAGGTTCTCTCTGTAACTGCCAGAATGGAGTGATTGTATCTACCAAAAAATTTGAAGAGCTTCAAGGTGATCACCAGAGGAGATGAAGAGTCTCGAGGTAACTGCTAGTGAAATGAAGACTCTTCATAGAAACAATTGACAGATGGAACAGTGTCGAAGACTATAACTGTGAGAGAAGTTAGAGAATCTCAGGATAACGCCCGCTAGTGATGAACATACTCAGTATAATCGCCAGAGAGGACAAAAAGCTATGTGTATGATTTGGAAAAGGACTTGGCATGATGAACATATGCAGAATAGAGAAGAGATGGTTTCTTATTTTGATAGTTATTCATGCAGGTAGAAGCAGGCGGTGCACAGGAGATGAAGTGCACAGAAGAGGCATAGCGTAGAGAATGGAAATGGTGCACATAGCATAAAACACAGAAGAAATAAATAGAACATAAATGAATATCTGAGATAGGAAGAGAAAGATGAGGTGCACATGCAGAGATAGAGCAGAAGAACAAAAATCTCAAGAAGATGCGAGTAGGAAGACATTGATGCAGGCATAGTAGAGCACTGTAGCAGAACAGTGATGAGACTGGTAAGTCATTGACAAATATTAAATACTGTATCACTGTAATAAATTTTAGTAACAAAGATTTAAATCTTAGTGTGGTAGGGTGGTGCTAGGGAGGACTGTTGTCCTCAGAGTTTCAAGTGGGTTCTTGAATACAAGGAGTTGTAGATTCCATCTGGTTGCAACCAGAAAAACCAGGGTGGTAGGGTGGTGCAAGGGAGAACTATTGTTTTGTTTTATATAGGTTGGTGCCTGTGTAACTGGAAGTTTATGCTTCCATCTAGTTGGTGCTAGAACACAAAGGGAGTTGGTGATTCCTTCTAGTGGGTGCTAGAGAAACCAGAGAGTTGGTGCTCTCAACAAGTTGTTGCTTGTAAAACAAAGGTGGTAGCCTCGAAAGGAGTTGGTTCTCATAAGAATGATAATGTACATAAAATAAAGACTACTTATCATATTAAGAAGAAGAGGTTTTCTCCCTTTATGGGTTTCCTCAGGAATATCTGTCTCTGCGTATTTCATTTGTGTGATTGATGTTAAATACTCTATTGCTTACTTCCCTAAATTATTGTGATCATCATTGAGTGTTTTGTAATGAGTTTAAAATGGGCATAATTGTTTAAGCACAGTAAAAAATGATTCACACCCCCCCCTCTGAGTTGTCTTAGTAATTCCAACAATTGGTATCAGAGCGGGTTCCTTTTATTTAAAGGTAGATCAATAAGCTTAAACATGACAAGTCATGAAGGAACTTCAACCAATAAGGCCTCCCTGTTCAATAGAACAAACTTTGCCTTCTGGAAAGTTAGGATGAGAACCTACACAATGGATTTAGGTGCAGATGTTTGGTATGTGTTAGAGACTGGTTATGTAAAGCCAATTGTACTAGTTAATAAGGATGACAAGCTAGAATTCAACTTCAATGCTAAGGCTAAGAATGCTATTCTGAGTGGGATTGCAGAAGAAAAATTTGTAAAATTTATGCATTTAGAATCTGCCAAAGAAATGTGGGACAAACTCATTAGAAGTTATGAAGGTAATGAGAAGGTAAAGGATGCCAAGCTTCAAACCTATACATTACAGTTCGAACAAATAAATATGAATGAGGATGAAACAATTAATAAATTTTTCTTAAGAGTTGAGGAGCTTGTGAATGCCATGAAGGGTCTTGGTGAGAAGATCAACTTATAGGAACATTGATTGCATATGAAATGAGGATATTTAAAGATAAACCCACCTCTAGAGAAGCATCATTTAAAGAAAATAAGAATGAGGATTCTAAGCCTGTTGAAATTGAGTAAAAATTTGTGAGAAGACTAAAGAAAGGATCAGGCAAGTATCAAGGTAAGTTTCCCTTCAAATGTTTTAACTGTGGAAAGATATGCCACTTTGCATCTAAGTGTACACACAATAAGAAGGGGAAAAAATCTGAAGGTGAAGAGAAGTACAAATCCAAGAGATTTGTTAAAAAGAAAAGTTTATGTGTAAACAATGATGATTTTTCAGAAGACACAGATAGTGACTTCTTGTGAAGACAAAGTTAATGACTTTATGCTTATGGCCAAATAGGATTATGATAATTAGAGCACATGAAGTGATGTTAATGATGAAGAAACTATGGTTGATATGGAAGGTGAACTAATCAGTGCTTTAGAAGAGATTGACAGACTTAGACTTAAGAAGAGAAAACAAAAACAATTGTTAATGTAGTTTGAAAAAAATGGTAAAAAACCCGATGAAGACTTTGCCCTACTAAATGTGGAGTTAGAAGATACAAATAAAATAGAGGACACTCTGAAAAAACAGTTATCAGAGAAGAAGGAAAGATGTGAAGCCTTGGAAGAAGAAGTAGTAAAAACCAAGAAAGATATGGAGAAGTTTAAAGCATTATATCTCCAAAATATTCCAAGCATTAAAGCCTCAACATAAATAAATGTCATTCTGAGCAACAAAATATCTCCTTTGTTGAAGACTGGTTTAGGCTATGTAAGTGGTTCAAGCATCAAACAACCATAAAACAAAGAGCTATTAAAGATGATCAAGTTCCAAGTCAGTAGACAATTAGACCATGTGAATACTCTTCCACCAATAGCTAATGAGGACAAGATGATCCCTGATTAAAAAATAAGACATCAGAAGATGGAGAAAAAAATTCCAAGAAGAAGGCTATCCTTCAGGTACCAAAATTTCTTCCATGGTTACTGTTTTTACTGCTCTAATTTTTGTCATAAGATTGCAAATTTTCAAATTAAGTTTACAAACATGCAACTGAGGAGATCAAGAAACAAACAATCTTTGCAACATATAACTAAACAACCAATGAGTAGACAACGTTGCACCAATCTCTTTGACCTATTGAACGATGAGATAGAATGCTATAACTGTCATAACTTCGGCCACAAAGCTGAAAATTTCCATATGAATAATTACAAAGCAGATCAAAGGATAAAGATCTTAGCTAGAAATGCTAGCGCATTGAAAAAGAAAGATAGTGAAAAATGTGGTCTAGTACTTTCAACTCAGAAACAAAAATACCCCTAGAATATATATAATGGATGTTCCAAGCACATGATTGGAGACAAGGATAAGCTTCTGTCTATAAGTAAAAGAAAAACAGGAAATGTGACCTTTGGAAATGATGAACCCGGTAAAATCAAGGGTAAAGGGATGGTGAGTTTGAGTAATGGCAAAGGAGATGCCCAGGATGTTCTGCTTGTAGATGGTCTGAAATATTTTTTCTCAATGTAAGTCAAATGTGTGACAGAGCCTGTGAAGAGGTGTTCACTTCCAAATATTGTAAGGTAAAGAATGTAATCTCAGAAAAACTGGTGGCTAAATACATAAGGACAAATAATAATGCATGTGTGCTGGAAGAAGATAGAAAAGAGTGTCATCTAAGAAAAAATGATGAAAGCTGGTTATGGCATATGAGATTTGGACATCTAAAGTTTGACCACTTAATCAAGCTAAAAAATCTCGAGGCAGTAAAATATCTTCCAAAATTATCAAAGAAACTAGATTCTATGTGTAAACCCTGCCAAGTAGGAAAGCTAACCAAGACACGGTTTAAATCCAAAGATCTCTACTTCAACAGAGAAACCACTCCAATTAGTTCATATGGATTTATGTGGACCATAAATACATGAAGGCACAGGGAAGGAAAACTACTTCATGCTGATCATTGATGATTACTCCAGACTAAAATCATTTCTCAAAAAAAAACAAACTTGAAGCATTTGAGAAATTTAAAATATTTAAAACTTTAATTGAGAATCAAACATGCAACAGGTTAAAAGAAGATCAGACAGAGGAGGAGAATTTATGTCAAATGATTTCAAGGAATTCTGTGATAAACATGGGATCAAGAGAGAATACACAATCCCAGGAATTCCATAACAAAATGGAGTAGTTGAGAGGTTGAGAAGGAATCCCAGTAAGAGAGGTGAGGAATATTGAGTCTGCTACAGAGGACACAATTGAAGATGAAGATGAAAAGGTCCAAGAATCAGAAGGAGAAGACTTTGAGTAAGATACTGTTAGCGATATTTTTTGCATAGGGGGGTAGAATAAAAAATAAGGGGTAAAAACCCACTTGTCCAAAGTTTTGGGCGATAACGCACCCGTGGTAAGCAACAAGCAAGACCAGGCGGTCCAGATTTGCGCGCCCAGATCGACGACGCACAACAAATTCTGGACCCCCCTTGCCTTCCGATCTTTAAGCAAGGGGGGGGCGTCCGAGATCAGGGGCGCACCTCTTCGATGGTCCAGAAGAGCGCGCCCGGATCAACGACGACGAAGACCATTTCAGACCCCCCCCGCCCTTCTACCTTTAAGCGGAG
>JASDQU010751545.1:0-37856 GCA_032191745.1 Picea mariana
TTATGGTCTTTTTGTTCAAAGCCCTGAAGTCAATGCACATTCTCATAGTGCCATCTTTCTTCTTCACCAGCACTACTGAAGAAGCAAAAGGGCTATTGTTGGGCCTGATGTGCCCCATGTCCAGAAGTTCCTTGATGGCCTTCTCTATCTCATCTTTGTACTTCTTGGGGTGTCTATACGGTGTGGTGATAACTGGTTTGGCCCCTTCCTCTAGCTCAATAATGTGCTCAAACCCCCTATCTGGTGGTACCCCTAGAGGAATAGGCCCAAACACCTTGTGGTTCCTTTCAAGGATTTCTTTGATCTCTTGAGTGTAGTGAACCTTGCCCTGTTCATCCATACGTGTCACAATCCTACATTCCACTGCGTATACTATCTCATCCCTCCGGAAGATGGCCTCCATCCTCTTGGCCGTGACTACCTTTGCAACATTCCCTGTCATGCCCCTCGGCACTACATTTCTCCCACCTTCCTCTGTGAATGAAATTTCCATCGTTTTGTAGTTGGTGGTGATAGGCCCCAATGTGCTGAGCCACTGAACCCCTAGGATGATGTTGGTGTCTGGGAGGTCCATGACATAGACGTCCTGTATCATTTCGTGCCTACCCAAGGTAAGCTTCATGCCCAGAATATATCTGTCACAGGGCATAGTGCTTCCTCCTGCAACCTCCACTTTGAATCCTTCAAATTCTACTGTGGGTATGTGCCTCCTCTTCAATAATGTTGCATCAATGAAGTTGTGGGAAGCTCCTCCATCAATCAAGACCGAAACTCTTTGACCCTGCAAGACCCCCCTTATTTGGAAGGTGTTATACTTGGGTACCCCATTGATAGATGCCAAGGTGGCCATACTATCTTGTCCCATGATCTGTTCCTCCTCTACTACCTCAGTGGTTTCTTCCTCCATGTTCTGTATCTGGCCAATCTCATCTTCCTCTTCGTTGTCTGAAGTGACCTCAATGTAGTGCACCTGACCACGTCCCATGCACTTGTGTGATGGGTTCCATGGTTCCTTGCATGTGAAGCAGAGTTGCTTCCTCCTCAGTTATCTCCTAGTGTTGTCATATATTCTACCATGGCCTTTGTCAAAACCCTTAGGGCCACGTCCCCCCTGGTTTATTGGAGGCCTTTGATCTCTTCCACCATTGTTGAGAGGTGGTCTGGGTATGAATTTAGGTTTAGCGGCTGGACCGAAATCCCTCGTGGTAATGAAATTTCAAATTCATGCTGCATATCCATTGCAAATTTCTAGCTTAACCTATCATTAGTACTTCCAAAACAATATCATCAATATAAATTTCAATTAATAAAATATAACCTTGAGTTACCTTGATGTAGAGGTTGTTGTTTTTTCTTACTTTCCATAGTTTGTAGGGAGTTTTGTCATTGTTGTTTCTGAGCATTACTCTATTTTGAATGTGAACTAATGTATGCATTGTATGTATCCAAAACATATCTGTCAATTTGGAATCCATTAGCATTGTTTGAGACATTTCCTGTGTAATTATCATCCATTATGATAATTTTCTTTTGTATCTTAACCACTCTTTGAACCAATATATGAATCCATTCTCTCTTACACTATCATATATCTATCCAAATCTGCTAAGTTTTCTTACAAATCCATCTATGTCCATACTATCCAAGACTCTACTTGCGCAACTGTCCATAATGATGACCCATTTATCACTATACTATCATGAAGTCTTGATTAATCTATCAAACTGCACTTCTGCTAACTGATTGCTCTGAATCTATCTTCTCAAACTCTGCAAGTTTCTCGAAGGATGGTTATTTGGTCTATCACAGCTATCACATAGACTGCCCCTATCTAATATTCATATTACTTGGGAGTATCTAAGCCAAATGGCTCAGAAAAATTCATGTTATGATGTGTATTCATCATCATCTTCATTGGTAGATTCATCATCATCTTCATTGGTAGATTCATTATCTCTCTGAGCTATGAATTATTTATTTCTTTATGTGGATTCATCTTTCACTACAATGCCTGAAAGTACAATCTCTTGAACCTGTTCCTTATTTACCTATCCTTCCTTTCTTTCAGTTATTTTCCAAACCTTTCTGTATCTGACATATTTCATTTTCTCTATAGAATTTTCTTTATCTCATTTTATTGTCAATCTTGAGATCTCTGATACCTGGTCTTTGCTCACCTGTTCTTCCTGTTTTCTTATCCATACTTTCTTATATCTAATATCAATATTCTCTTTCATGGAAGTATCGATCATGCTTCTAAAATCACTGGCTATGTGTCCATAGTTATGAAATTTGTAACACCCAATGTTATGTGCGACCACATAGGCACTTCTTGCTTGGACATTTCTTTTATAATCCATGCAATCTGCAACCTTATGTCCAAAGTTAGTACAATAAAAACAATTACCATAAAATAAAATTGCATACCTCAGAGTGAATGATATTCTTTGTGGAATAGTCCTTCTGAATTTTCTCCTTGACTAATCATGATCATGATTATAGCTTCTTTGTGGGTTGAACATGGATGGTCTTCTTGAAGATGTATCTTCAATAGTTTTCTTAGATTATGGTTGACCATGATTCCTTCCTTTGAGTACTTCTGCATAACTCTTTCTATTTTCTTCATTCTTCTTTTCTAGCAACCTAGAGTGCTTCTATTCATTCTCTATAACTGATGTGGATGTTTCTGTCTCTTCAATGTTCTTGTTGAGCTTGACGATTTCACTTCTCAACGTGACAACTTATTCTTCAAGATTCTCAACCTCTTCTTATTTCTTCATTATCTGAGACTTCATGACTTCTTTTGTTCTTTTCGCTTCTTCAAGCTGAATTTTTAATGTGATTATTTCTTCTTCAAGTCCTTTCTCTTCTTGACCAAACACTACCTCAATCTGGTTTAGATCATTAGTTCTTTCCTTAAGATGATCTATCAATATATTCTCTCTCATTTCTGCTTCTTCCTTTTGTGCTGCTATGTTGGTTTCCAAACACTACTTTTGATATTCAAGATTTTCTTCGATCTTTCTGGGTTCTTCTAGCTGAGTTCTTAAGTTCTCGATGACCTATTGGGCTTCTTCAAAAATGTGAACACTTTTCTTTTGTTTCATCAATTCTTTCTTGAGTGAATTTTTTTCTTTTCTTAGTTCATCTAAAGCACTAATCAATTATTGTTGATAATTGTCTTCCTTTTCAATTAGTTTTTCTGTCTCATTTCCATCATGGAATTCTATTTCAATATGTCCACATTTTTCACAATTAAAACAAAACAACATACCTCTGGTGATTATGTACTCTTCATCTTCTGAATATGCTTGATATGGCGAACATAATTCTTCTCGATTTGTATCTACATATTCTTTGATATTTTCTGAATCTATCATGGGTGAAGAATATATGTCATGTAATTTATCCCAAATTTCTTTTGTTGATGAACATTTACCAACCTTTTCTCTTACCGGATTAGGTAATCCTTCCTAGATGAAATCCATTGATATTTTGTTATTATTCCTCAATTCCTTCTTGGTTGCAGTCTTTTCCCTTTTTGAACTATCATATCCTGTAAAAACTAATAGCGAAATACAATGTCCCTATGCATGTAAAAATACTTTCGTTCTTATGCTCAACATATCATACTTAAAACTATTATGACCATTAAACATTGGTACTCCATTCTCAGAATAATCCATGATATCCTTCCAGTGGTTAAACTGTTTCCTAAAGGAACCGGCTTTGATACCAATTGTTGGATTACTGAGAGGGAGGGTGAATCAATAATAGAGAATTTAATCCCTTTTAAACATATAATCCAAGTTTTATATCAATGTATCATTATCATCCAATAACTGCAGAGCAAATAAGAAATGAACAAATGAACAATCATACACATACATAGTACACCAATGTTTTACGTGGAAACCCAAAGTGGGAGAAAACCACATAATGCTTTTTCTTATATTTATTGAAGAATTACATTCATTGGAAGCTCCAATTTCCTTTGTTTTCCAACTGCAACTAGAAGGAGGTTCCAACCCCCTAATTTCTCAGGCTACAACCTGAGGTAATATCCAACTCCCCAATTATATGGATACAACCAGAAGGAGGCTACAACCCCCTATGTTCTTAGGCTACAACCAAAAGGTGGCTACAACCACCTGTCATTTCCCCATCCAACCGCCCTGACATATAATTAGAATGATGAAGCCACTTTCAAACTATCACTGTGAGATATACTGCTATAAACCTATACCAATCAGCCTACACCAAATAACCTATACCAATAACCTGAACCATGCATCAACCATGCATCACCTGTACCTCAACCTGTAACCAACATGTACCATAAACAAGTGCATCAACCATGAACCAAACTGCAATCAACATGTACCATAAACAAGTGCATCAATCATGCACCAACCTGTACCTCAACCTATACCATGAACAAGTGCATCAACCATGCACCAAACCTGTACAAATAACCTGTCACAACAAATTGTCCAAACAACCTATCACAACAACCTATCTCATCAATCTTATCAACCAAATCATATCTACTCACCAAGAAAACTCTCAAAGATGTGCATCAACCAATCATAACTCAACAACTCATAATCATCACCAAGATCAATATGCGCTTCTAGTAATGCAAGTATGCTACATCATCCATAAGACATGTGTCAAAAATACTACTAAAAAGTTCCTCCAACCATGTACCAAGTATTTAACAATCACGTATCAACTACTCATTAACTATGACTCATCAATATGTACCAACATCATCAACTGTATACCTCATGTATGTGTCAACTCATCAACTACTTGTCTCAACCATGTACCCAAAATGTACCTCAACCAAATGCCCTCATCAATTTCATAATCCAAATCTGAATTGTAACTCTGTAATAGACCTAGTGTATATGATCACATACCTACAAACCTTCCCTAACTTTAACAACAAGAGACTATCATTTTCATCAAACTTTTATTTAGTCTCACATGACTAGTTTTGGATTAGTCAACAACCCCAAATTGAAATAATCATAACTTTGTACCTGTAATGAATAAAGATATTAAACTTATATACAATGTTCTTTAGTGTGTTTTATGCTATTCCTCCACATTTCACTACTTGGAACCTCTTAGAAAATGAGTTATAGAAAAAATGGCATACCTTGCTGAATTATGGATTATTCTATAAAGATACCTTGTAGAGAGTTCCATGAACAGAATATTTGTTGAATCGATCTAAAACTGTTATAGAACATACTACATATTGTACTCTAACCAAAACATTTCATTGTACTGAATTTGGATCTGTTGTGAATAAGTTATGATGTTTTTACCCAAAACACTTGTTTTAGACTAGTTTCAGGAGTAGCCACAAACCCTATTTTCCATAGAGTGTAACTCCAAAAAATACAATGACCCACAAGAAGAATGTTTTACAATAGATAATTTGATATGTTTCCTCAATGGCATAGAAATTTCACGGTCTGAATCATTTTAGAAACAAGGTTATTGCAAAAATGATGAGATGACCTATAAATAACATACCTTAGAAAGCATCATCAAAAGAATTTATCCTTCCTTGAATTCCTGTCTTCTTTTCTTCACATTCCCTTAGAAATTTGGCTTAGATATCCTTTGGTTACCTCAGAAACCTATACATATTAAATATTCTCAAGTTTGATCTCAAATGAGAGAGCCTTTCCTCTTATTTATACTCTCCAAGTAGCTTCCTTAAAAACATCTTCTAGGTGACTTTCCCACTTTCCATATTTTAGGGTTAACCCACTTCTAATTTATCCATTAAATTTATTATTTAAATAATTTATTTTGTATTCACTTTGAATTATAGTACACTCATCACTTCACTTTATTATTTACCTTCTAAAATTTCTTAAACCACTTTGACTACTTTGACCTTTTAGGGCTTCTAGATAACATATGAGGGTCCTCCAACTTTGCAAGGCCATAACTCTCAAACCGTGAGGAGTTATGTGACGTTCCACATACCACCAGAAATGGAATGACATGTACTATCCATATATTATATTATTACCTGAAAATATATCAAAACTCATACCATTATCCATCAAACAAACTTGGGTCCATTACCCAAACCTGGGTTCTCCAACTTCTCATGGCCATAACTCTCTAACCGTGAGGAGTTATGTGACCTTACACATACCATCGGAAATGGAATGACATGTACTATCCATATAAAATAGTATTACCTTAAAATATATTAAAAATCATACCATTATAAATGAAACAACCTTGGGTCCATTACCCAAACCTTTGTGCTACTGGAATTCACTACCGAACTTTCTCCAAGGGTTGACATCAATCACTAAGGGTTGACATAAATATACAATGTCACTCTCCAATGGTTGAAATCAATGAAAACCAACAATCGATACCAACTATACATCAACCTAATCCAACCGTCTGATATCTTTCTGCCTTGATTTCTCAACCGAATGATGGAAGTCTACTAAAAAAATGGTCTCTTCGCATTCTTGTAACTCCATGAGTCTCTGCGCAACTGATTGTTCCTTCGACATGTGTTTGATTTGTGCAATGTACAAACTCAGAGTGATGAAATCTATAGGCACCACAACCTCTTTCCCATAAACTAGTTGGAATGGCGTGTACCTGTGGAGTTTCTTTGTGGTTGTCCTATAAGCCCATAGTACTGTTGGAACTCTGTCATCCCAATCTTCTCGGTTTGCACAATAGAACTTTGTTATCCCTCTCTCCAGAATCTTGTTGAATTCTTCTACTGTTCCATTGGCTTGTGGGTGGTAAGGGCTGCTTTTGTGATGTTGGATCAAGACCTCTGTTGTAAGATTTGCTATAGTTCTACTAATAAAATGAGCTCCCTGATCACTAGTTAGAATCCTAGGACATCAAAATCGAGTGATAATATTCTCAAAAATGAACCTAGAAGCAGTATCAGTCAAGCAGTTCTGAACAACTATTGCCTCATCCCAACGTGTAAGGTAGTCAGTTGTGGTAATGATGTACCTATACTTTGAATGCTTAGTTGTGGGGTTGATCGGTCCAATGAAGTCAACTTCCCACTTAAATGCCTGTAGATCTCGAACTGGTTGAAGTGATAATTCATCTCGTCAAGATGGCTTACCCACTCTTTGACAAACATCACATGATCTAGCATATACCTTTGCATCCTTGAAGAACGTTTCTCACCAAAGTCTTTCTTGGAGGACTTTCTACGTCGTAGCCTTTCTTCCTACATGACCTCCTGCAACTTTGTTGTGGCATTCCCATAGTATATCTTTCATGATCCAAGACACATCTTCTGAGGATACTATCTAGTCCCAACTTATATAATTTCCCTGCAATTAACTAATAATTTGCTGCTCTAACAACCATATGGTCTTTCCGGGTTGCGAAATATGTTCCTGGGTAGGCTTTTGTACTTAAGAAGACTACTATGTCTTTGAGATACTCTGGTATGGCCTCAATCCAGAACAAATCTGCATCTGAGAGTTGATCGTCAACTGCTCCTCCACTTTCCCCTGACTCTAATATAGATAGGTGATCATGTCCTATGTTGCATCTTCCAGGCTTAATAATTACTTCAAAATATAATTCTTGAAATAGTAGCAACCATCTACCTATTCTCCCTTCCAACATAGGTTTATTAACTAGATATTTCAATGCAAAATGATCAGTAAAGAACTTAAAATGAGAACCTAACAAATAATGTCTAAATTTCCACAAATAAAAAATCATGGCTAAAGCCTCCTTTTCTGTCGTTGTGTAGTTGTGCTCAGCTTGTGACAACTTCCTGCTCGCAAAATAGATAGGATGATCCATGGCTCCATCTCCAGGTTGTGCTAAGATATCTTCTAAGGCAATACCTGAAGCATCTACGTGGACGTGAAATTCATTTTCCCAGTTTGGGAATATCAAAATCGGTGTTGTGTTGAGCTTCTCCTTTAGGGTCTTGAATGCTTTATCACATTATGGGGTCGATTAGAAAATTTTGGCCTGTTTCAATAGATTTTCCAGAGGTGCAGTAATGTTTGCATATCTTCTGATGAACCTGCGATAGTACCATGTGTGTCCCAACGTGGAGAGCAACCTCTTATCAATCGTAGGTGGCGTCATATTCACAATAATCTCAACTTTGGATGGGTTTACCAGTACTCCCTCTCAACATACTATGTGGCCCAAAAAATTTGCATGTGGTACATAGAAGATACACTTTCTAAGATTCAATGATATATACAATTCTTTGCATCTGTCAAACATCATACATAACAATGCTATATGTTCCTTGAGCAGACTGTATATCGTCCAATCATCCATATAGACTTCTATAAACTTGTGAATGAACTCTCTAAAATATCCTATTACAATCCTGGAGAAAAATCCAGGGGCGTTCTTTAAGCCAAATGGAATCACATTGTATGCAAAAGATCCCCATTCTATTATGAATGTGGTCTTCTTTTTTCCCTCTTGGGAAATCCTTACTTGGTGGTAGCCTGAAGATCCATCTGTGAATGAGTACGCTTTTTCCCCCGCAACTTGTTCTAGAACCTCATCAGTAAAAGGTGTTGGGAAAGGGTCATGCACATAGGCAGAGTTAAGGCTTCTATAGTCTACACAAAAGCTAATATCCTCTGTGCCTTTCTTGCTTTGGATGACTATTGGGCTGACCCATTCTGCTTCTTCCACTACAAAAATAAGTCCAGCTTCCAACATCTTGTCTATCTCCTTCTTAACATTCTCTTTTACTCTAGGGTTAAGGAGGTATGGTCTATGCCCCAATGGCTTTGATCATGGTTTTAATTCAATTTTCATTTCTCCCATAACTCCTTTGATTATCATTAACTTTGAAAAGGTATTTGGGTACAAATCCTCATATTCCCACAACAAACTCTGTATTTCTTGACTAGTTTGCTCATCCCAGTAATCTCCCACCATAGCTATCTCAGGTTTCTCTGTGGTCCCTATGTTGACTTTGCGTAAATTTAATGGATGACTATAGGAACTATCAATATGACTAGGTATGATGTTTTGGATTTCTTTGTTCCCTTCTATCTCTTTAATGGCTAGGTTTCTCAATTCCTCTAAATCATCTGGAATTTCTTAATCCCTGCTAATCTTATAGAATTCTATAGGCTTCATGAATGAAGTTAGGTGAATCTTATTATGAAGTTCTCGGCTATGTTTTACACATACTACTGGGTTTGATTTTTGAATACTATTTTATGTAAAAAGAAATTCTTAAATCTTTTGCAAGACTACTTCAAGCTCAGGGCACTTACTTGTAAACCATAAGTCCTTTCAAAAGTGATGTGCCAACGTCTTCCAGTCATTGGTATGTCTTCTAGTTTCTTCATGTATGAACCAAGATTTCAGGATTGGACCTAGGGAGTGGGGAAATACCTAAACCTAGAAGCAAGAGGGTATTTCCGCAGCTTGCCACTGTGTCACGCACTATTCAATATGTGCTCTAGGATTTGATTCTCCGTTGAGTAGTTGTGCAACTTGGAAATCTGTATGCATCTCTGATTCCAACTGCTCCTTATTCTAAAATCTATAATTGATGGCTTTCTTCACATCATCCCAAATTCCTATTAAGGATTTATGGTTGGCCCACCATCTGGCAGGGCTATCCTAGAGGGATAAATCTAGTACTGAGGTCCTTTGATCCTCCGCTAACTTTTCTTCCATGCTGAGAAGAAAAATATCGAGTCCTGAGGTACCATCATATACTTGGTGTTCTATGACCTCTGTCCCAACCCATCTAGTTTCTCTAACAATTGTGTATCTCTTTGAAAATATTTCGTATGAGCCTTGTTTCCAACTGTCAAATGCCAGTTCTGAATCTTCTTCCACTAACTGTATACTCCTCCAACTTACTGATCTATCAACAATAGGATTTATGTAATCATCTCTTGTTCTAGGTGTTACAGTATACAACTGATCCAAGTCTTCTCCCTCCAAATTATTGTCTGTTGGCTCGATATATATGGGTCCTACATATGGATCCAAGGGTTGAACTACCTTGATTCCATCTGCCTCAAATGTCATGGTTTCTTTCTTTAGGTCAATCACTGCATAGTTTTCATAGGCCCAATCAATCCCAAGTAGAGCAGGGTAAGGGTCCTTATCTGCCATGATCTCAATCACTTCAAAGTCACTGTCTTCACTCTCGCAACATCTATTTCCACATCCTCCAGTCTTCCTATGGGGAAAATACAACACTGGTTGGCCATCCTTAACTGGATTGGGGAATATGTCAACCGAGGTTTTCCTAGGGCTTCCCAAGTATTTTTAGGTAGAATTTTCACATCAGATCCTAGATCCAACATGACATCCTTCATCTCAAATTCGTCTAACTCGGCTACTAGTCTGAATTCTTTTCCAATTTGTACCTTCCTTTTCTGCACTCTCTGAATACACTTCTCAAGAATATTAGTCCTTATTGTTTCTTTTGTGGGTTTTTCAATCCCTAAAACTAGGTATAGCACATTTCACAACTTCTCTTTTAATTGGTCATTCCCGAGAATATTAGAGAATAATTGAAACCAAAGGTCGACCACATTTTGAAGTTTCTTAGGTTGTCTCGATGTGACTACAAGGTTTTTGGGTGCAGGGGGTGAAGCAGGGGCTTGTGAAATATTAGGGTAAATAATAGGCTGTGGGGGTTTCTCTTGCATCTCAGGGATAGGGATATTATGAAATACTTCTATGGAATTTTTAAAGAAAAAAAATTGTTTTAGAGGGTCATACATGTCTTCTTTAAGTGTGCTTTCTGGATTTGAGGTAGATTATCAACATCAACTCTTGTATGTTCCCCTCCTCAAGTAATGATATTGAGGTTGGGTAATTTTCCTTTAGTAGCTCTCTTTATTTATCAACTGATGAGGTTATTTCCTCGTTGGCGTACCCGATATTCCCATTTTGTGATTAGTTATGGGCAGTCTTCAATTGTGTGCCCATTGGTTCTGTAGTGAGAGCACCATGGTATTCTCGGTTGAGGACAATCACTCTCTATATGGCCTTGCTCATCACAGTTATAACATATTCTTGGCCCTCTTCCTATTCTTCCTCCTCTGAAGTCTCCTCCAACTCCACCTTTTGGACATCTTCCCGGTCCTTGAGGGTTTTCATCCACCCTGAATGTTGTTCGGTCCAATCTATCTGCAAGTGCATCCAACGCTCTACATTGATTGGTAGTGTGTGTCGTAGATGCAAAAAACTCATAGTGTATTTGGTACTGTCGAATATTTCTGCATAATGGGGCACTTTCTTGGACCATGCCCATGGATTCAAAAAATCTCGCCATACTCAACTGTCGATGTTGCTTGGATCCCTAGAAAAGCATAATATGGAGTAGGGTTATGGAATGGTAAGTTCATAGAGACTTGTGCAACTCCCCTTGTGGGTCCTGGTGAGGGTCCCATCGGATTCTAAGGAGGTCCAATTCCTCTCATTCATGGAAATTCATTCACCATATGTCCTTTTGTATAACATCTGGTGCACCAAACATGTGGTTGTCATAGTCTAGGTATTGTCAATTCTTGAATATTTTCTATAAGCGCTAATATTTTCCCTTATAGTTGTGCCAGATTCGCATTTTCTCGGGGTCTGGTCACTCTCAGGCTCCCAGGGTATCCTTCCATGGCTTCAATATTCATTGATTGTTCCAAGGCGCCTATCAAAGTGGATATTCGTTGTTGCATCAGCGTAATCCAAGTCAGAGGTATCAATCACTGAATGTGCCATTCTCTTTGATGTTCCTCATGGATTGGATGTGCTAACCTCCCTATAGAATATTTAAACATCTGGCTATATTCCTAGGTTGATTCACCTTCCCTTTGTTGGATCTCATGCAACTTAGACATAGCCTGTTGTTCTGACTGAGGTAGCTTAAAATTCGCTATGAACCTTGTTCATACCTGGCCAAGTGTGAACGCTTGACCTTGCATTCCTGGAACTCCTGGATCAATAATCTTCATGTACCACTTGAGAGAGTGACCTCTTAAGGTAGTCTGGAACTCAACCAACTTATTTTCATCTATAATCCCTCTGGATCTCTAGATTGCTTGGCACAAGAACCAGTGCTTCTCAACATCTTCATCTCCCTTACCCCAGAATTCTAGGTATTAGGCAATCGATCCTCCCACGTCACCAGCCATTGATGATCTTGGTTCTCTTATCAAAATGAAACCTAATGATCCTACTTCAGATATACCATGGGATTTCAATATCCTCCCTGAACTCGCACTTCCTAGCTCTGACTGACTAACTAATTGTACTGGAACAAAACTAGCATGAGAAGGTAGTATTGAACTCACCACTTGTATAGAAGACACTTGGGGTATGGGAAATTTGGGGCTAGTGCCACTGGCTTCAAGGTGGTTTCCTTTGATCTGGGGGGTCTCATTTTCTTTCTCTGGAGCAGTCTCTTCAGCCAGATTCTCGATCTTTCCTGTCATCGGGGCTAAGTATTCTCTTTATTCTTCAAGATTCATGTTGGCTTCCTCCTCTCTTGCTTCTACACCTTCTCCTTCTTGTCCACCCTCCTGGGGACTTCTTTCTCTCTGCGCTTCTCTCTCACTTAATATTTAACTGGCAAGTCTTTCCTGTCTTCTCATCTTTCACAACTCTTCCATCTGTCTTTAATCTACTTCTCATGGTCTGACTTCTTTCTGCAAATTCTTAGACTGTCTTGCTGCACCACCACTTCTCAATTATGGTGGCTCTTTTCAAGGATATCTCATTTCTTGAGTCCATTTCTTGTTATTTCCACCTCTTATCAAAGAACCCTCCCCCTCTCTTAGGCCATGACTCTATCCCACCCTCGCCCTGTCCCCAAGTAAGGATGTTTACACTGCCATCATAGTTGGGGACATATTCAACATCCCCTCTTCTATCAAGAAAACTTTAATACACAGGGGGATTTCTCTCAACAGTATTCCCCTTATGTCTTTCTTGAAATCCTCTTCTGCTCATGAAACATATTGGTGATTCTCAACTAAAAACTCAATAACATATCCTTCTAATGTGGTATTGACCCAGAAATCAATTTCTCGCATGACTGGACAATCTAGCCGATGAAGTGTTGCAATATTTTATGTGTCCCAAGTACAGGTCCTCTTGACTCATTCTTGGAACTGTGGATCTTCTTGGAGCCTATTTATCCAGTGTAAAATTTCTTCCGAAAACTTACCCCAGAATATATCTTATTGATCGCTTGATCTTTCTGAGTAAAATTCTGCCTCACGAGTGTCTTCCACCGATTTTATTCTCAACTCCGCTTCTTTCCATATCAAGGTGTTGCATTTTCTTTCCCACCCTTGGTCAATATTATATTTGTGAATCCGTGGAAGCATCCTCCCTATAGGTTCCCTTTTAATGCAGGTCCCAACAACAGAACCATTTTGTTGGCGCATGTTTGATCAGACCAGGGTGCTTCTCAGGTTACCAACAAAAGGTACCGAGTGTCTAGAGCATTGGAATTTTCATATCCTCCAAAGAGAATAAGTCTCACCTGAAGCATTGCTGAGACAAATGGATAGGGAAGGGAAAGGAAAATACTTAGGAGGATTCACAGACCCTTCAATATTCATCATGATCTTTCTCAAGACATCTATCTATAGAAAATATCTGAAGTCATATGTGCAAGAAATGGAACTACTTATGTTGTAGACAGGCATTCAGACATAGAGACATCATGTGGAGCTCATGAACCATAAATAAGTACTGAAAAGATACAATGCATCAGGAAAAACACAAAAAGACACAACATATTTTGAAATTTTGGATACTTCTTCATATATTATCTTCAGATCTTTCTCAATTAAAATCTTAGAGGTATACAGTAGCACTCTGTTACATATTATTGGATTTGGACTCATGATTTAGAGCTCTAACTCCCAAAGAGGTGTACATATTACATTACGGACTCAAAATCTGACTTCTCAACAGTAAACAACAACTATGACCAAAACCTTACATTTGCTATATCAACCAACCTAACAAAATCAACAAAAGCCAACCAAACCTAACACAACTGAAAACAACCTTTTACAATCATATCCATCCCTATATATAAGCTATGTCATGTCTTCTAGCTTTGGCTTACACGCTTTCTTGTTCTGTTGCAACTGCTTTTGCTTTGTTGGCATTGCGCTGTCCTTTTCGCACTTGATTTCTATTTCTTTTTATTTCTCTGTTGTATAGATTCTTCTTAAGATTGTGCAACTCGTACTAGGTCAAATATAGTACTTTATTCCTTCTTATCCAAAAATGAAGGGCCCAACAAGACCCAAAAATTTCTAGCCTACTCCACCAATTACAACAAAATTCTTCAATTTCTCCAGGGTACTCTTGGCATAATGAAGAGCTTCACTACAAAGGTCATTTGTACGTATGAAATAAATCCCAACTTAAATCCATAGTGCTTTATTCACTTCATGCCTCACCCACATCCGAGAATTCATGATTTACCAAAACCTATGAACGGGTCAAACGTTCTTTTTTCTAGGAGAGTATGAAATAGGAAGTCCACACCTTTGTGGCTAAATGTGAGGTATATTAATGCAACAAGGGAGAAACTGTCAAAGTTTCAGGCACACTCCAATCGCTTCCCATCCCCACTACTATTTGGAGAGATATTTCTATGGACTTCATTGTAGGCTTACCTAAATCGGGCAATAAATCAGTCATCATGGTGGTCATTGATTGTCTCTCCAAATATGGTCATTTTTGTGCTCTTCAACACCCATTCACAGTGGCTCAAATCCTCATGGATAATATCTTCAAGATTCATGCATGCTTAATTCTATTATCTCTCATAGAGACCCCACTTTCACCAACAATTTTTGGCAAGAATTGTTCAAGCTATAGGGCACCCAATTGCATTTCAACACTGCCTATCACCCCCATATGGATGGACATACTGAAGTTGTCAACAAGTGTTTGGAAACATATTTGAGGTGTTTTTCATCTGAGTGGAAAAATAGGTGGGCTCAATGGTTACCCCTAGATGAATGGTGGTACAACACCTCTTACCATACAACTACTCGCATGACTCCTTTTGAAGAATTTTATGGCCAAAAGATTCCATTAGTTCTCTCCTATATTATAGGGGTCTCGAAGTTTAAGGAGGTTGACACAAATCTTACCATCCACGAGGCTATTCTTCATGCCCTCAAAGACAATTTGGGCATGGCTCATAATCACTTGAAGCAACAAGTAGATCAAGGTCGTTTTGAATGCCATTTTGTTTAAGGGGACCAGGTATTTCTTCGACTACAACCTTATAAGAAGAATTCACTCAAATCTCACCATTGTGAGAAACTTGTGCCCAAATTTTATGGTCCTTATATAGTGCTCAAGCGAGTGGGATCAATGACCTATAAGTTATCTCTACCCATTCAATCGAAGCTCCATCCTATTTTTCATGTTTCCTGCTTAAAGATGGTGATTGGAACTAAGTTCCAAAATCAAACTAGTATCCCTAAGTTGGATGAAGAAGGTTCCATATGGTTATATCCACAAGTAGTCTTGGCTCAGAGAGAACATCGTCTCCGTTAGTGAACCATCCAAGAAGTGTTAGTCCAATGGAAAAATACCTGTCCAGAAGATGCCACCTGGGAGCCGACCACCATTCTAAGACAATTCCCTCATCTAAAGCCTTGAGGACAAGGTCATTCTTCAAGGGGGAGGGCATGTTAGGGACCTAACCTCCCTAACCCCTCACATAGGTATAATAATATAATTCCATGTAATAAATGCCAATATTAATAAGGCCTAGCGATAAGGAAGAATACGTCAAATGTATGAAGACCTAATAGAAGATTCTTCTTCTAGAAGGATCTTCCTCTAGATTGTTCTTTTGGATAGATAGATTTAGTATAAATAGAAGTAGAGGGTATGAGAAATATTTCCTTGGATATTATTTTAATATAGCTCTGCTTTGATGGATGTTTCCCCCTTGAAAATGTAAGTGAACATTTCTCTCAATAATAAAAGTGCTCTTTCTGGTGTTATTCTAATATTATTCTAGTATTATTGTGGTATCAACCACAATAAACAACAGTAAACAATAACTATGATGAAAAACCTTACATTTTCAATATCAACCAACCTACCAAAATTAGCAACATCCAACCCGACTTAACCCAACTGAAAAAAAACTTTTACAGTCATATTCAGCCCTATATATAAGCTAGGTCATGTCTTCTAGCTCTAGCTTGCACGCTTTCTTGTTCTGTTGCAACCGATTTTGCTTTTCTCGCATTGCATTGTCCTTTTCGCAGTTGATTTCTATTTCTTTTTCTTTCTCTGTTGTCCAGCCTCTTCTGAATCTTGTGCAACTAGTACTATGCCAAAACGGGGACTGCGGTCCTTCTTATCTAAAAACGAAGGGCCTAACAGGCTCCGACCACAAACTTTGACTTGCCCTCAAGTCAAGTACTCATGTATTTCACAGCTTCCAGGAGCATATGTTGTTTTCCCTTGTCCTCCTTTTCCTCTTTATTTTTCTCTTATTCTTTCAATTTCTCTTCTTTTGCCTCTTCAAATGAAGGGCCCAACTCTGGGACCAAATACAAGGCCCCCTTCTTCACCTCTTGGAAAATTCCAACTTTATCCTGCCACTTCCTAGCAAGGAGTGAGGCCTCGGTGACAAACTTTTGTGTCGCATATGTAATGCATCCCTTGGTCTTCGATGCAACCAATGAGTTCCATTCAAAATATTATAGTGCATCGAGTTGATGCATATTCATATAAACTCTCTGAATGACAGGTTGGAAGTCGCGCAACTCCTTCTTTTCTATGGATTGTGCCTCGAATAAGGCATTTAGTTCATTGTGCACTTCCTGGATCTGGTTGAACTTCTGTTGTTTCTCTAGTGGATCCATAGTTGCTACAACTTCTTCATTCAACACTTGGATTCTAGTGCGCACATCCTCCAAGATCTGGTTGCGTCTAGCGATGATGCCCACCCAATCACTGACTTCCCTGAAAATCTTTGTGCACTCAGTTGTGTGCTTATGTAGTGCTGCTCGGGCATTATTTCTTTCCAGCACTATATTCTCCATCTTCTCCTACAGCTTACGAGGTTGCTTCTTTGCTTCTTTCTAGGTTTTCCGCTATTACACTTCAATATTCTCAACGCGAATGTCCAATTGTGACCATGCTCCTTGGAGCAATTCAAACTGATGCTCCGACTCTCCTACATCACTAGCTTTGGGAAGTTGGGGTGCGACCTTTTGAATATCTGGCTAGGCTACAACAAGCCTTTCTTGGACTCTTTCCAGTCCATGCTTGACCTGGACCTTGGCATGTTCCTCTTGTTGTATGGATTCTTGCGCAAGGAACACTTCCTCCCTTGCGACCTCGACAAACCTCTCTACCTATTGGAGCCTCTGCTCTAGTTGATCAGTCAATGCTCTAATCATTCCAACCAAGTGTGTTTTTTTCCACTGTGTAAGGTTAGTGGAAGATGGTGCTACATCCCTGGGTGCTCGATTCTGCAGTGGAAGTCCACTGGCCTTTGAGTGTTCTAAAGGATTCTCCACTTCCTCCTCCCCTGCGGATGGTCCTGGCACTAGCCTCAACCTCAACGCTGATGGAAGAAGTGTCAGAACATCTGTTCTAGCCAGGTAGAGTTGCAAGAACTTTGTGCATTGCTGAGGGTTTTGGAGAACCAGCTCCATCTGTTCCTGCATGGATGTCGTGCTCTTCCCAGAGGTTGACTCTGGTTCCTTCTGAGCCTCAAGTATCTCCTTCTCTTTACTTGCGTCCACTTTCGGCATTGCACTTCCCTGGCCACCCTCAACCTTGGCCATTGAGGAGATGTGTTGGGTACTTTGATCTTATGGCTCCTCCGCCATTTGGGTGTCTTGTTTCAACACAAAAGGCACAATTTATTGGTTTTGGGTGTTTGGGTTTGGACTAGTCAGTTGTAGGCTCTTCTCTGGTACTTCTAGATTTGGACCAGAAACTTTTGGAATATGCTCAGGAAAATCTTGGTTTGGTTCTGGGAGTTCTTTCTCTAGTTTTTCTGGGGAATCGATTTGCATTGGCTCTGGATCAATGGCTTGGGGTGGGCTAGTGGTTTCGGGGGGTGGTGACTGAGGTTGTGGTGGTGATGGAGGGTTCTCAATGATGATGGTGAATGGAAGGGTGTTAGGCTCAGGGTCGTCTTAAATATGGATGATGGGGGTTTCCCGAACCATTGAGCGAATGTAGGGGATGTTGGATGAAAGGAGTTGGGGGTGCAGAACTTTACTCAGAAAGACCCCGGTTCTGAACTTCTTCACCAATGGTTCAGTAATGAACGCAGTGCTCAAAATCTCATTGACATCATTCCCTGTCAACATGGCTTGCTCTGGCAGTTGCAGGAATATTGGCAGTGTTGTTTTCTTGCTCTCTAATGGATGTGTCTCCTCCTCCTCCTCAGAGTTCGACTGTGTCGGAGCTTCCTTCTTATGTGCCTCTGGTCTTGAGCTTGTTCCTACCCTTGCTTCTTTACCTTTATTTTTTAGCAACTCGACAGGTAAAATGTGGTGTATCCCCAACTTGCACGGGTTTCATTTAACACCTAGCCACGACCTTACCTAATTGTCTAAGGCCTCCTCATCGAGGTAGAACAGTAGAATCCTCGAGTGGAAGCACTCCCTGTTAGCATGCCTCAGCCATAAAAACATATGGTGCCGGTTCATGTTGAATGTGATGTTCCTTATGTTGTAGTTGAGGATCTCTTGTGGAATGTGCAACCTCTATGTTACATCGATTAGGCCATTGTACCACTTGGAGAACGTCATGGTGTTGAAAGTTGTATTCTCTGAGTTCATCCTAGAATTCCAGTGCTCGAACATCTTCGCAAGGTGCCCCTTGTATGCTAGTGCCAGCGGTATTCCAACATGTGGCTTCCATTTTAGCATTGTGAATTCCATCAACATGTATTTGTAGGTGAAGGTGCCTCCCTTCTCCCGGGATTTCTCACAGGCCACTAGTAGTTCCTCCAGCAGGTAACTACACCAGTTGAATACAGCTCCATTGGCCAAAATTATGCTACCGACAATGCATATAACATGCATTATCTCTTGTAATACGACCTCGTGACATTGTTGGCTATGATGTAGCAGCCAGTCTTGACTATCTCAAGTAGTATCGGGTCAATTTTGGTTGTGTTTCCCCCCCTCTGAGTGTGGAACCTTTCATAGAGGTTGAGATCTCCTTTCTTTTTGTCGTGCTTACCAGGACCCTGGAATCATTTCAACACATCCTCACCTTCGAGGGATGGTTTATTAAGCTTATGGATGTCTTCAGCATTAATTGGATACCGCCTATCCAACCAGAGACTTCGGTCATGCACCCTGCTGATCAGGAATTTGGTGCACCATGCAACATCACCAGTGGTACCAAATACTGGTAGGTCTCTGAGGTTCATGATAGTCGAGTTGAATAGGTTGATAAATTTCAGTTTTGGCACGAACTGCATGCCTCCAACCTTGTCTAGAGTGATAGTCCAGATGACTTCTATGTTCATATGGGGGAACATGCTTGGGTCTGTCAAGTCTAGATCAAGGAGCTTGATCTACTCTACCTTCTCCTTGAGATCACCAATGACCTCAACGCAGGGGTCACAAGGCTCATCTCTTACTACATCTTTAGACATGGTGCTTCGACTTCCTATGGCTCTTGGAATTGTGGGCTCTGAGTTATCACAACTTTTGTGGCGAACTAAGGATTAAGTATCACAACTATGGGTTTCACAACTGCACAGGCTTGCTCACTCTACAAAATTAAGAAATTACTAATTTATTTGAAAACAATGCATTCTACGACGAGTTCTTAGAGCCTTATACTCAGGGTTAGCTGGCAAGTTCAGTAATAACTGTTGTTCATCATGACCATGTGGACGCAACTTGGATTTGATTTTTTTAATGGGAGGGGTTAACGGGGTAAGTCCTATCAAGACATTCTGCCATTTACTTGTGCAAGTTAGATAGGGACGTGGCCGATTTTAGACCTTTCCGTTTGACAGATGGGAATCACAGCGCGAATAACGATGAAATCTTCACGTATTGTGACTTTATGGCTTAATTGAATTCAGATAGGCTACCGTAATGGAAATAAAGGCTGTGACTAGACTAGGTTTGTGTGGCACATGGACTCATATTGCGTTTTGATTTGTTCTCCCTCTGACCAGAAAAGGGGGTCACCGTCATATTAATTATTTTAATTAATGGGTTCTTTACACTTCTGATCTTGCACTGCTGAGTAATCAGTTATGAATCAAACATAACATAGACAAAAATAAAGGAAATGAACTACATGTCGCGGTGTGAAACTGCACACATCAACTTTATTAACTGAATTTAGAAAAATTGCAAAAAACTTAAATTTAACTATTATACATGCTCTTTCAGACTAGATCGACAGTCCTTATAGCTCAGTTTTGAGACATATAGGGTTTCATGCGAGCGTCATTCACCCATCATGTTCGTAGCATACCATCTAGTTGCGCAATTCTGACTACTCCTGAGGGTCAAATCTTCGCAACTATAAATGGTCCCAACCAATGCATGTACAACTTGCTAGGATGCTTCTGGTACCGACTGTCATAGATTAGAACCTTGTCTCCTTGTGAAAATACTTTAGTTTTAATGTGCCTGTCATGCCAATATTTTTTCCTTTCTTTCTCAACCGACTAATGAAAGTCTTCTAAAAACCTAGTCTCTTAGAGTTCTTGTAAATCCATGAGTCTCTGCGTGACTGATTCTTCCTCTGACGTGCATGTGATCTGTGTAATGTAAAAACTCGGAGTGATGAACTATGCAGGCACCATGACCTCTTTCCAATAAACTAGCTGGAATGGTGTGTACCTGTGGAGTTTCTTTGTGGTTGTCCTATAAACCCTTATGAATGTTGGAAAACTGTCATCCCAATCTTCTTGGTTTGTGCAACAAACATTTTTTATCCCTCTCTCCAGACTCTTGTTTAATGCTTCTACTATTCCATTGGCTTGTAGGTGGTAAGGGTTTCTTTTGTGATGTTGGATCAGGAACTTTGTTGTAAGATTTTCTATAATGCTACTAATAAAATGAACTCCTTGATCACTGGTTAGACTCCTAGGACATCCAAATCGAGTAATAATATTCTCAAAAATGAACCTAGAATAAATATTGATAGATCAGTCCTGAAAAAATGTTGCCTCAGCCCAACGTGTAAGGTAGTCAGATTCAGTAATGACGTACCTAGTCTTTGAATGCTTAGCTATGAGGTTGATCAGTCCAATGAAATCAACTGCCCACTTCTCAAATGCTTGTAGAGCACGAACTGGTTGAAGTGGTAATCCATCTCGTCGTGATGGCTTACCGACTCTTTGACAAACATCACATGATATAGCATATACCTTTTCATCCTTGAAGAGCGTTTCCCACCAAAGTCCAGCTTGGATGACTTTCTACACCATGGCCTTTCCTCCTACATGACCTCTCGCAACTCCGTTGTGGCATTCTTATAGTATATCCTGTCTTTTGTGATCCAAGACACATCTTCTGAGGATACTATCCAGTCCCAACTTATACAATTTCCATGCAATTAAGTGATAATCCATTGCTCTAACAACCATATGGTATTTCTCGGTTGAGAAATATGTTTCTAGGTAGGCCCCTGTACTTAAGAAGACTTCTATGTCTTCTAGAGACTCTAGTATGGCCTCAATCTAGAACAAATCTGCATATGGGAGTTGATCCTCAACTTCTCCTCCACTTTCCCCTGACTCTAATCTAGACAGGTGATCAAGTCCTAAGTTGCATCTTCTAGGCTTAGTAATTACTTCAAAAGATAATTCCTGAAGTAGTAGAAACCATATGCAAATTGTCCCTTCCATCACAAGTTTATTAACTAGATATTTCAATGCAAAATGATTAGTAAAGAACTTAAAATGAAGACCTAACAGATAATGTCTAAATTTCTACAATGCATAAATCATGGCTAAACCCTCCCTTTCTGTCTTTGTGTAGTTTCTCTCAGCTTGTGACAACTTCATGCTCACAAAATAGATAGGATGATCCATGGCTCCATCTCCACGTTAAACTAAGATAGCTCCTAAATAAATACCTGAAGCATCTACATGGATGTGAAATTCATTTTCCTAGTTTGGGAATATCAAAATCGGTGTTCTGTTGAGCTTCTCCTTTAGGGTCTCGAATGCTTTATCACATTTTGGGGTCCATTGGAACATTTCGACCTTTTTCAATATATTTTCCATAGGTGCAATAATGTTTTCATATCTTCTGATGAACCTGTGATAGTACCCTGTGTGTCCCAACGTGGAGCGCAACTACTTAACACTCGTAGGTGGTAGCATATTCACAATAACTACAAGTTTGGATGGGTGTACCAGTACTCCCTCTCGGCATACTATGTGGCCCAAAAAATTTCCATGTGGTACACAAAATATACACTTTCTGAGATTCAATGATATCTGCAATTCTCTATATATGTCAAACACCAGATGTAACAACGCTATATGTTACTTGAGCAGACTGTATATTTTCCAATCATCCATATAGACTTCTATAAACTTGTGAATGAACTCTCTAAAAGCTATTATTACAATCCTGGAGAAAAATGCAGGGGTCTTCTTTAAGCCAAATGGCATCACATTATATGAAAAATATCCCCATTATGTTATAAATGTGGTCTTCTTTTTTCCCTCTTTGACAATCCTTACTTGGTGGTAGCCTAAAAATCCATCTATGAATGAGTATGCTTCTTTCCCCGCAACCTATTCTAACACCTCATCAGTAAAAGGTGTTGGGAAAGGGTCATGTACACAGGAAGAGTTAAGGCTTCTATAGTCTACACAGACCCTAATATCCTATGTGCCTTTCTTTCTTTAGATGACTATTGGGCTGACCCATTCTGCTTCTTCCACTGCAAATATAAGTCTAGCTTCCAACATCTTGTCTATCTCCTTCTTAACCTTCTCATTTACTCTAGGGTTAAGGAGGTATGCTCTATGCCTCATAGGCTTTGATCCTAGTTTTAATTCATTTTTCATTTCTCCCATAACTCCTTTGATTCCCTTTAACTCTGAAAAGGTCATTGGGTACAAATCCTCATATTCCTGCAACAAACTCTGTATTTCTTGACTAGTTTTATCATCCCAATAATCTCCCACCATAACTGTCTTAGGTTTCTCTGTGGTCCCTATGTTGACTTTGCACAACTTTAGTATGATTATAGGAACTATCAGTCTGACTGGGTATGATGTTCTAGATTTCTTTGTTCCCTTCTGTCTCTTTAATGGCTACGTTTCTCAATTCCTCTAAATCATCTAGACTTTATGAATCCTTTCTAATCTTATATCATTCTATAGGATTCATGTATGAAGTTGGGTTAATCTTAGTTTGAAGTTCCCAGCTATGTTTTACACATACTACTGGGTTTGATTTCTAATTACAATTGTCTGTAAAAAAAAATTCTTTAATCTTTTGCAAGACTACTTCAAGCTCAAGGTACTTACTTGTAAATGAGAAGTCCTTGCAAAAGTGATCTGCCAGTGTTTGCAAGTTGTTGGTCTGTCTTCTGGTTTCTTCATGTATGAACAAAGCTTTAGGTATTGGACCTAGTGAGTGGGGAAATACCTGAACCTAGGAGAGAGAGGGTATTTCCACAGCTTGCCATAGTCTCACACACTGTTCAATATGTGATATGGGATCAGATTCTCCATTGAACAGTTGTGCAACTTGGAAATTCGTTTGCATCTCTGATTCCAGCTGCTCCTTATTCTAAAATCTATATTTGATGGCTTTCTTAACATCATCCCAATTTCTGAGTAAGGCTTTATGATTGGCCCACCATCTGGCAGGGATTTCCTGGAGGACTAATTGTAGTACTAATATCCTTTGATCCTCCGCTACCTTTTCTTCCATGCTGAGCATAAAACTATCGAGTCCTAAGCTACCATCATATATTGGGTGTTCTCTGACCTCGGTCCCAACCCATCTAGTTTCTGTGATAGTTTCACATCTCCTTGAGAATATTTCGTATGAGCCTTGTTGCCAACTATCAAATGCCAGTTCTTAATCTTCTTCCACTGACTGTATACTCCTCCAACTTGTTGATCCATCAATAATAGGATTTATTTAATCATCTCTTGTTCCAGGTGTTACAATATAAAACTAATCCAAGTATTCTCCCTCCATATGATTGTCTGCTGGCTCTATATATCTGGGTCCTACATATGGATCCAAGGGTTGAACTACCTTGATTCCATTTGCCTCAAATGTCATGGTTTCTTTCTTTAGGTCAATCACTGCATATTTTTCATAAGCCCAATCAATCCCAATTAGTGTAGGGTAAGGGTCCTTATCCCCCATGATCTCAATCACTTTAAAGTAATCTACTGTCTTCACTCCCGCAACATCTATTTCCACATTCTCCAGTCTTCCTATGGGGAAAATAAAATATTGGTTTTTCATCCTTAACTAGATTGGGGAATATGTCAACTGAGGTTTTCCTAGGGCTTACCAAGTATTTTTAGGAAGAATGTTCACATCAGATCCTAGATCCAACATGAAATCATTAATCTCAAATTTGTCTAACTAGGATACTAGTTTGAATTCTTTTCTAGTTCATACCTTCCTTCTCTGCACTCTATGAATACTCTTCTAAGGAAGATTAGTCCTTATTCTTTCTTCTATGGGTTCTTCATTCCCTAAAACTAGGTATAACTCATTGCACAACTTCTCTTTTAATTAGTCATTCCCGAGAATATCAAATAATAATTGAAACCAAAGGTCGACCACATTTTGAGGTTTCTCGGGTTGTCTCCTTGTGACTACAGGGTTTATGGGTGTAGGGGGTGAAGAAAGGGCTTGCGCAATATTAGGGTAAGCAATAGGTTGTGGGGGTTTCTCTTGCATCTCAGGGCTTGGGATATTCTGAAATACTTCTATGGAATTTTTAAAGAACAAATTTTGTTTTAGATGGTCATACCTGTATTCTTTAGGTGTTGCTTTCAGGATCTGAGGTAGATTATCAGCATCAACTCCTGTCTTTTCCCCTCCTCGAGTAACGATATTGAGGTTGGGTAATTTTCCTTTACTAACTCTCTTTATTTATGAATTGATGAGGTTATTTCCTCGTTGGCATACCCAATCTTCCCATTTTGTGATTAGTTATGGGAAGTCTTTAGTTGTGTGACCATTGGTTCTGCAGTGAGAGCACCATGGTCATCTCGGATGAGGCCAGTCTCTTTCCATATGGCCTTTACAAGCACAACTATAACATATTATTGGCCCTTTTCCCACAGTTTTTCCTCCTATGAAGTCTCCTCTGGCTCCACCTCCCCAACCTCTCCCTGGTCCTTGAGGTGTCTCATTCACCCTGAATGTTGTTCGGTCCAACCTTTCTACGAGTGCATCCAACGCTCTACATTGATTGGTAGCATGTGTGGTAGATGCATAGAACTCACAATGTACTATATTTGGTACTGTAGAATATTTCTTCATAATAGGGCATTGTCTTGACCCATTCCCATGGATTTGGAAAATCTCACAATACTCAACTGCTGGTGCTACTTGGCTCTGTGGAAAATCATGATCATATGGAGTAGGGTTATGGAATGGTAAGTTCACAGACACTTGCACAAATCCTCTTGTGGGTCCTGGTGAGGATCTCATCGGATTATGAGGAGGTCCTATTCTTCTCATTCCTGGAAATTCGTTCACCAGATGTCCTTCTATATAACATTAGGTGCACCATACCTGTGATCATCCTAGTCTAGGTATTGTCAGTTCTTGAATATTTTTTGTAAGCACTGATATTTTTCATTGTATTTGTGCTAGATTCACATATGTTGGGGGTCTAGTCACTCTCAGGCTCCCAAGGTATCCCACCATGGCTTCAATCTTCATTGATTGTTCCAAGGCATTTGTCAAAGTGGTTATCCATTGTTGTGTCAGTGGAATCTGAGTCAGAGGTACAAATCCATGACTGTACCATTCTCTTTGATGTTTCTCATGGATTGGATGTGCTAACCTCCCTATATCATATTTAAAATTCTGGTTGTATTCCCGGGATGATTCACCTTCCCTTTGTTGGATCTCGTGCAACTTAGATATAGCCTATTGTTCTGATTGAGGTAGCTTAAACTTCTTTATGAACCTTGTACGTACCTGTCCAAGTGTGAAATCTTGACATTTTATTCCTAGAACTCCTAGCTCAATAATATTCATGTACCACTTGAGAGTGTGACCTCTCAAGGTAGTCTGGAACTCAACCAACTTATTCACATCTGGAGTCCCTCTGGATCTCCAGATTGCCTGGCACAAGGACAAGTGTTGCTCAACATCTTCATCTCCCTTACCCCAAAATTCTAGGTATCAGGAAATCGATCCTCCTGCGTGACCAACCATTGCTGATCTTGGTGCTCTTATCAAAATGAAACCTAATAGTCCTACTTGTGATATACCATGGGATCCCAATATCCTCCCTATACTTGCACTTCCTGACTGTGAATGACTAACTAAATTTACTGGAACAAAACTAGCATGATAACGTAGTATTGAACTTACCACTTGTATAGAAGACACTTGGTGTATGGGCAATTCGGGGCTGGCGCCACTAGCTTCGGCGCAGTTTTCTTTGATCTCGGGGGTCTTGTTTTCTTCTTCTCGAGCGGTCTCTCCATCCAGATTCCCGATATTTCTTTTTATCGGGGCTAAATCTTCTTTTTCTTCTTCAAGATTCATGTCGGCTTCCTCCTCTCTTGCTTCTACACCTTCTCCTTCTTGTCCACCCTCTTAGGGACTTCTTTCTCTCTGTGTTTATCTCTCACTTAATATTTGACTGGCCAGTCTTTCTTGTATTCTCATCTTTCACAACTATTACATCTATGTTTCCTCTACTTCTCCTGGTTTGACTTATTTATGCATCTTCTCGGACTATATTTCTGCTTTCTTGATCTTGTCGCGCCACCACTTCTCAACTATAGTGCCTCTTTTCAAGGCTTGCTCATCTATAGAGTCCATTTCTTTCTATTTCCCTTGTTTATCAAAGAACCCTTCCCCTCTCTCAGGCCATGACTCTACCCTACCCTCTCCCTACCCCAAATGAGGATGTTTACATTACCATCACAGTTGGGGACATAGTCAGCATCCCCTCTTCTATCAAGAAAACTTTAATCCACAGCGGGATTTCTCTTGACAATCTTCCCCTTGCGTATTTCTTGAAATCTGCCTCTTCTCGTGAAAAATATTGGTGATTCTCAGCTGGAAACTCAATAACATATCCTTCTAATGTGGTATTGACCCAAAAATCAATTGCTCGTGTGACTAGACAATCTAGCCGATGAAGTGATGCAATATTTTCCATGTCCCAAGTATAGGTCCTCTTGACTCTTTCTTGGAACTCTAGATCTTTTTGGAGCTTATTTATCTAGTGGAAAATTTCTTCTAGGAACTTAACTGAAAATATCTCATACTTGTCGCTCAATCTTTCTGAGTAAAAGACTGCCTCACGGGTGTCTTCCATCGATTTTCTTCTTAGCTCTGCTTTTTTCCATATGAAGGTGTCACGGTTTCTTGCCCACCATTGGTCAATACTATATTTTTGAATCCATGGAAGCATCCTCCCTACAGATTCCTTTTTAATTCAGGTCCTGGCAACATAACCATTTTGTTGGCACAAGTTTGATCAGACCAGGGTCCTTCTCATGTGTTATGACTAAAATTTCATCCGCAACATTACATGCAAATGGTTACAGGATTACAACATCTCCGAACACCTATTAGTTCACCTATAGCACCAAAAGTACATTTTCAAGGGGAAAAAACTATACAACTGGTCAAAAAATTGGCATGTGTTGGAACACTAAAGCAAGCACGCGCACAATGCATGGTCCAAAGAATCCTATAGAGAACACAATGCACCATATGTGTGATTGTGTATGTGAAAAGTTGTGCACTCTTGTGAATGATGAATTTATGGTTCTTGTCGGCCCCTCACCCACTTTTGGACCAGCTCCCAACTTTATTTGACCCTCAAATCAGAGCTGAATCTAAATGGGGGGCTGATCAAAGACCTAAGGGTGCCCTAAAGGGCCCCTTGTCCAAACTAAGAGCCAGTTGGATATTTCCTCAAAGACATGATATAAATGGAGGCCGTGGGTGCACTAAGAATTTAAGAATCTGATAGTATTGTTATGCTACCTCAATCCTCCTTCAAGAAACCTCTTTTTGTCTTGGAGCATTATAGAAACATTCCAATAAGCTATTCTCCTCACCTTTTGAGGGAATAGGCTTGGATTTCTTCAACATTTTCTTTCTTGTTTATCATTGTAAGAAGAGATATCAAATAGGGGACTCAAGATCCCTCCTAAGGAGGAAGAAGGGACTCATAAGTCCTCCTTTCTCTATGGTGTTTTCCAACTAATATAGTTATCCATTGGTGGCATGATCATTGATCATTTGGTTGATTGATTTTGTTTCAAAGTTTCTTATGCATTGTAGTTTTATTTCCTTAGTTTTTTCTAGTTGAGTTGTTTGTTTATTTCATGTGCTCGGATTGTTTAATTCATAGACTAACATTTGTCTTGTCTAGCAGGCCCAACTAGACTTATAAGTTCCCTTATTTTGCGGACCCAATTGTCAAAACAAACACAACAATGTGCCTTATGTTGGTCACTCAGGTTACCAGAAGACAATTGCAGCTGTTAAGAGCCAATATTTTTTTCCAGGTATGAAGGAAGAGGTGGTAAATTATATTGTCATATGTTTGGAATGTCAAAAGGTCAAGGCTGAGCAAAAACAACCATTTGGTTTGCTGCAACCATTACCCATGCTTGAGTGGAAATGGGAAGTGGTGACAATTGATTTCATCACCAAGCTTCCCATAACAACAAAGAAACATGATTCCATCATGTTGGTGGTGGATAAGCTTACTAAAGTTGTTCACTTTATCCCAATAAATCTCACTCATAAGGAAGCTAACATTGTTGATATTTATATGAGGGAAATTTCTAGGCTATTGGTGTGCCTAAGACAATTGTTTCATATCGATATCCTAAATTCACATCAAATTTTTGGAAGGGGTTTTTAGAGGATTTGGGTCAAATATGAACTTTAGCATAGCTTATCACCCAAAATCATATGGGAAAATAGAGAGGGTAAATCAGGTGATTGAATATATTATAAGGATGATACTAATGGATAAACCATCAAAATGGGAAGATTATCTACACTTAGTTGAGTTTACTTATATTAATGGGTACCACACATCCTTAAATATGATCCCATTTGAGGCATTATATGGAAGAAAGTGCAATACACCAGTGAGTTGGGACAACCCAGGAGACAAAGTAGTGGTTGGGCTAGAGTTACTCAAGGAAATGGAAGAACAAATGATGAAGATTAAGAAGAATCTAAAGGTTTCCCAAGATAGGAAGAAAATTTATGCAAATAAAGGAAG
Organism: Picea mariana; assembly: GCA_032191745.1. Taxonomy (NCBI): domain Eukaryota; kingdom Viridiplantae; phylum Streptophyta; class Pinopsida; order Pinales; family Pinaceae; genus Picea; species Picea mariana. The sequence continues at coordinate 29,485 of JASDQU010751545.1, forward strand.
AACTCACAGAGAGTTTAAAGTGGGTAACCATGTGTTCTTAAAAGTAAATTCCAAGAGAAGTTCCCTCAAGTCGAGAAATTGTTCAAAGATGGAAGCATGTTATTGTGGGGCATTTGAGATTCTGGAAAAGATTGGTCTCGTTGTATACATGTTTGCACTACCTGCATCCATGTGCATTCATAATGTGTTCCATGTGTCTTTACTTAAAAATCATTTTCCTGATGTTAATCATGTGATTGATTGGAATTTGATCTAGGTGGAGCAAGAAGGAGACTTCCAATTACAGTCGGTGTGCATATTGGATCAAAAATTAAAGTTGCTCCAAAATCGATAAATAGGGTTGGTAAAGGTCCATTGGACCTGTTACACCCATGAAGATGCAACCAGGGAGCATGAATAATCCATGTGGGCAGAGTACCTACATATTTTTGAAGGTGTCTTGAATTTTTGATTGTACATGTGTATATAATGCACTGAGGACAGTGCATAAATAAGGGGGAGGGGAATGTAATACCCCTAGGATGAACCCAAATTGTAACGTACATATAGGCTGGTGAGCTAGGACATTTTGGGCCAGAGTGCCTTTGTATATGTATTTTGAGGACAAAGTTCCCGTGTGGTTATTATGCTAGATATCCAGATGCTAAAAGGTCAGTGATCCAAAGGATAAAAGGCTAGTGATCCTATCTTTTTAATATGTAATCATTCTTGGATATTAATAAAAATACATCATTATTTCATACCAACCAGAAAAAAGAGTATGGGGGGGTAAACTCCACTAGAAAGGGAAATAGGGGGCTAATAGTCTAGGAAGAGGGGCTAAGCCAAGGGGGCTTAATCCAAAAGGAATATTATATTAATATAATATTCCTAAAGTCTAAGTATGGATATAAAGATATCATAAGTTTCTAAAGTCGGGGAACGTACCCCAAGTGGAGAAAAGGTAGTTCCCAACATGACAGTTGTCGAGATGGGAACATGCATACATATAGTTTGGAAATAGTGTATTTTATCATCATTCTTTCATTATTATATCATTCACTCATTATTCTATCATCCACTCTTGTCATTTCGAACCGGTTTTTCATCACCATATTTGTAGTTGGGAGCTTTTGCAGCTTGGGGGTAAACCAGTGAACCTGGGTGGTCTAAGATAAAGAAACAAGATTTTAGACATGTGTGCATGTTGAAGAAGTTGATTTTTAGGCCTGTGAGCATTCTATCCAGGGGAGATAACTACTGGGAAGTGTTTCCCTAGGTGCCAAGATTCAACTACAGAGCTATGAGACTTCATTTTCGGCTTGATGTTGAAGCCTTGGAAGGGAAATGAGGCAGCTGAAGGAATGTTGAGCAAAGGAGGGGGAAAATTCCTGGGGCGAGAGAACATGTGGGGAATGATAGGTTGTAGGTTGGGGGCTGGAGATGGAACCTTAGTATGAGTATTTTCTAGTGTTTGAGAGACCTTATCCTAGATAGGATTCATTTTCCTTGGTGGATTTTATCCCCAGCTTGGGGGTGACCTACCACTGAGAGTTTATGAGGATCAGAGTGTATGGTTGGGAGGAAACTCTAAGGTATGCATGAAGTTGGTGGTTTATTTACAAAAGATAAGTGTCTTCCTATGTATTTTATTTATTACTGTGTGTATAATTTATTTAATTCTTTTGTGGTTTCCCGATTATAATTATTCTTGAAATTTATATGTTTTTAAAAATGCATTTATGAACATATGTTGAGCATATTCATTAAAATTTAATAGTATCGGAGTTGGATTTTTATGTGGCATGGCCTAGTTTGGGGGCTTGGGATGCTACATTGGTCTGTTGGTTTGAGTTTAGAGAGAGTTTTGGGTTTTAAAATAGTCTAGTTGCTTAACATTAACACCTCAACGTCACCTCCATGTTTACTTTAATTTTAAGAACAAACATTGATTATTCTTGAACATTTATCATTGCAATAAATTTGTTTTGCATCCGTGTTGATGAGATCGAAAGGCCATAGTCCAATCGTTTGTGAATAAAAATTGGTTCATCACAAATACTTTGCATCAAGCTTACGACAGAGGTTCTAGTTGACAGTGCAATGGAAGGTTGATATGGGTTCACTCATTGTATAGGTTAAGCATAGAGTTTGTGGTGAAACGAAGCACCTGGGCAGGATGTGTGGTTGTAGAACTCAACTCGAAGTTCATTATTGGTTATGCAGCCTAATTATCTTCCATATTCAGAGGTTTGTTTCAGTTGTGCTTGGATCCCATTTCCTGATGGGGGGTGTGGGGGGGATTTCCCCCCCACTATTGTCATCAGGGGGGTCCACGAGGGGGGTGGTGACAATTAATGGAGCCCCCCTAGAAGGGGATTCAAGGGAAGTGTCGCCGAATAAATGTATTGGGAAAAAATGCATTGTAAAATATTGTAATTGTGTAGTCAATCTGGAACATTCATTATAAGTTCGCAGATATGACAATAGAATTTATGTTAGGGATGTTTTCCCTAGAAGGGAACCCTCCCTTATTGTATGAGGACATTGTATTGTGGATGGGCATGAGAGTGAATATTTTTTTCTTAGAGAGGAGACAATGAGTAATAATAATAAAATATCCCTTCATTTGATGGATAATAATAAAGTAAGGACCTAGAAATTTCTCTGGTGGAGGTAGCCCACACTGAGTGAACCAAGTATATATGTGTCTCTATTGTATTGTGTATCTTCTATGTTTTATTTCTGCATTTGTTTTATTTTATTGCTCCATGATCCTTTTTTTCTAACATTCATCGTAGGACTTATCGCAAAAGTGATTGCAAAGGTTGGTCACAGATCTGATCATATAAGTGACTATAGAGGTGATCGCAACAGTTATCAAAAAGGTAATCCTAGAGAGAGTTCACATAAATGATCGCATAAGTGATCACAAAACTAGAGTAGTTTTGGGTTACGATGAAGTGGATGCACCTTTTTGTAGACTCAATACAATGAATCTGGCCATGCAATGAGTTGAATCACTTGGGTGATTTGGACGACTTGATGCAACCTAGAGAAACTTTGCAGAAAGATAGTTGGTTGGGAACATTTTCATCATAAAATACTATAGACGTGAATCACCAAAAACAACAATTAAGTCGAGATGGATTGTTGGATGTTACCCCCAACCTAGGGGTAACTAAGGAGATTATGTCTCAAGGCCCACAGGCTGCAGACATGGAGTGTCGAGAGTCGGATGGATAGAGAATATCCCCACAGGGAACCTTATTTTCATTGATTCATTCTACACATCACCAATAGCCTCAACATCCACCACATCGGCCTGGTCCTAGAGGGAAATGGGTCTTTCTCCATCTGGTAATGAGTCTAGGTATCATGGTAAGTGTCACTCTAATATTGGAAGCATTTGATCATGTTGCAAATAATATTTCATAATTATATAAGGTTTTGGAATTTATACTCTTTTCCTTATTTAACCATGGTGGGTGTCATGTTATCTTAGTAAGTTGGTCACCCTCGGGAACACAGTGCTACTTACGGGTTCCTTGAAGAGTCATTGTCCATTCTCAATCATACTTATCACCTTCCATACTTCTTTCCTTCTGTCTCCTTATCTTCTAGGATTTTTGGGTGTACTGACCCAAGAAGGGATTGTACCTCATTTCATGGGAAGAAGGGGATAAAGGCCCAGAGGGGAAAGCAACTGGAAAATTATAAAAGACAAACATAAAACCTTCCATATGCTCTCCCAATAGGTTTTGAGAAACAATGAATCATTGTCTCTTAAAAGCATAAGACCTGCAAAATCATAATTTCACATTTATAGATGTCTCGTTTGTTGAGGGATCTACACAAGTGAGTTACAAGCTAGACCATACCCCCATGGAACTCTATGGAACTCTCCTTTCAAGTGTCCATGGTACTGCCCCCCAAGATAATCGATTAACCATAGGGAGTACCCAACATTTGGACCTTAATTAATTAATTAATGGAAATAAATGGGCTTGGAAAAATGTTGCATCGTGGATGAAGGGAAATTAACCCGCTTAAAAGGCACCCATAAATGAGACAATACAAACCATTTTATGTCATGAACCCCATGCCCATAAGTTTACCCCTCTCCACTTCACACCCACACATGACTTAGATAGGTTTCTCTCGAGAAACACTTTGGACCAAAAGAATGATTGACCTAATAGGATTCCTTGACACTCCTCCCACACCTAAATTTGAAGAAATTTATAACGTATTTGAGCATTTGTTTAGTTTGAAAAGTGTGGTTTGATGCACATGTTCGGGTGGTTTTATTATTAGATGTAGTTTACTTGGCATGAACTTGTGACTCATGGAACCTTGCAGGGTGTACTTGTTAATCTTTGCATGATCTTTCCTAGTGGAAACGTATTCATGAGGAGATGATTAGTTCAGACCTTCATGAGGGCTTGAATCCCAATGATGGATGCAGAGACCCCATGCATGGGGAAATATCATGATGACCATTTTCATAAAAAAAAAAAGAGGAAATTTTCTTTGGAGGCACTCTAACATGACCCTAGCATGGCTTTCCACCTCCTCCCAATTGGATGTTGGAATTTGGAGGCCCATAGGACACCTTCCTAGCCTATGACATCACTCAGGAATGGGTTTTGATGGATACTTGATGGAGGAGGTACTTGAAAATGATTTTGACACATGTGGATAGGGATCAAGGCCTTTGGAGGCATAATTCCATGATTCTCCAGCTCAATGTCTTCTTGAGGGGGCCTAACGTCACCCTCTTTACGATATTTTTGTAAAGAATTGATTTTATTTTTTATTTTAATGAGCAAATTGACATGTAGGCTTGGGTTTGTGAATAGACACAATTGTTGGATAAATAAGACAAGATTTCCCATACAAATATGGTTGGAAGTTTTTATTTTTCATCATAACTCTCCTCTCACAAGAGGGAGGACTGAAATTTTCGCCCTCTTAAGGGTTATTGGCTGAAATTTTGAGGCACACTCTCTTGGAGACTTGTTTGGATGCATCTTGGATCAATTTTTGGTGGAATTTTTGGCAATCTAGGGTTTTCGTGCTTGATTATTCTTGGTGAAGTAAGTAAATAGTGAATTTTCATTTCATGTTAAATGTTTATGGTATGTTTACTTATTCATGTTGAAGACTATGAAATTTCTTTCTTGAAACCGTAGGAGTAAAAAACATAAGGTGCTTCTTTCTTTCTTTTTGTTTGCTAATTTTTTCCTAAGATGATCTTGTCTAAACAAAATTCTAGAGCCCTAAAGTGATATCACTTTAGAATCTTTGTATAGTTATTGTTGCATGAAATATATTTCAATATTCTAAGGAGAGGAGAAATCGCTAGGGCCTAGAAGTGCCTACACCCTAGTCAAATTTTCTCTTTGAGGCTTGGTACTTGAGGACTTAAGGTGTTACTCCTCAAGCTTCCACCTTGTTATCTCCTAGACAAGTATAAACATTGTTATTTATCCAATTTATTGTTCTGATATAATTGATTCCATAATCCCTAATGGCACTATTTATCACTTCTTTCCTGTTGAAGGATTGATCAAACACTCAAGCACTATTCTCCTAAGATTTTAATAACTATATTTAATCATAGTTTAGCCTAAAATACTAATATACTTTTTGTTGTTGCAAAACATTGCTACAACCATACTAATTGCTTTAATTTTCTGCATACACTAAGCTAACTCATAGCTAACTTACTCAGAACTTGCTTGTGACAATTTTTAAGGAATCTACTTGATATATGCTCAATTTTCATTGTCTTTTCTAGCAATTTTGAGCACTAATTCTTGTGGTTGTTACAATTTACTTTTGGATGTTATAAACTGTCATATAATTGTAATTTTCTTCATGTATCAAATAATTTCACTGTCTATCATCTTTGGACACTTTAATATCATTTTTGTACATGAAATTTCCATATATATGCTATGTTGTTCTTGTTCCGGGAAGGTACACAAATTACAGTTCTTCGCCTAAATTTCTCATACATAGACTTTGTTGAATTTGGTGACCAGTGAGAGGGGGGGTATTTCTTACCATTACCTTAGTAGAAGAAAGTATACCCCTAACGAGAGGTGACTCAACAAAATAAGGTGGGTTGAGGACTTAGCTTGGAAGATTGTGTGAATATGAAGATTATAACATGAAGACATTACTTGTACATGAGTGTTTCTCCTTCTTTGGGAAACATGGTTGAGGGTGAATCATAAACATTCCAAGGCATAGAGAGGTATATGCAGTAGCATGGTCAAGTGATGAAGTAATGGGGCAAGGTAGTCTGGATGTGCAACTCTTGGTACATATGGGATGTTTCATATCCAACGACAAAGATGAATATGGGGATAATTCAGCCAAAGAAACCAAACTTGTGGAATTCATCGCAAGTTGAGTGACAAGGGAAGAGTTGGTTTGATTTGCAAAGAATAGATGCATGGTGTTTTCCCTTGATTCTTCACAGAATTGGATGTGATGCAGACTGTGTATGATTGTAGAACATCAACTAATTGTGCAATGAGGTGGGAAGTGGAGTCAAGTTCTCATGGATGACTTTGTTTTGGGATGAATTCATAGTTCAACAAGGTGAGGGGTGTATTTTCCTTGGTTTGAGGATGTTGTGTGGATGGAATAAATTGTGGAAGGAAATGACCAAGCTTTGTGAATGTTGTGCATTCTCAAGGAACAAACGTGATATTTCAACACTTGGAGAGTTAGTGTGCAAGATAATGACTAAGAGGTCAAAGTACAAACATGCAAGTAGATTCGAAGTGTATCAATTAGACATTTTGGAGGATCTCCTTGATGAATATTGGATTATGGAGACAATAGTAAGGAGATGGTGGACACTTTCCTTGGTATTTGGAGTTTGATGGAGTGACAAAGATGTGGACAAAAAATAATACGTTCAGGCATGTAGATGGACATTTCAAGAAATAGACGTGATGGTTGGAATAGCTACCCAAGTAGATCAAGACTTGAGGCATGAAGTGTGTGCAAAAATGGCTAAGTTGGTTGAAGTATGGGTGCAACAATAATATAAAAAAAAATCAACAATTAGACATTATTCATGAGGTTGTAGAAACAGTTGAGGTAGCAACATGATAGAGTGTGATCATCACAGTAGGACAATGGAAGCTTGAGAATTGTGGACAGAGTTGGGGAAGAGACATATGCCAAATGTAGTAGACATATTGGTTGCACACAACTTTGGGGAAATGGCAGTGTGGATGGTTGTATAGTGTTGCAGATGACTGCATGAGTTGTGGAAATTTGGGGTTTCCACTTTGCAAGGAAAATTGTGGTTTCCACTTTGGAAGAATTTAGGGTTTCTAGTTGGCATGGAACTTGGGGTTTATACATATAAAATTATATATCTCGGAGAGAGATTTATAACGGTATAAATTGTTCATCAAACATAAAAACTCACTCCATTCCAAACAACGAAGGGTAATTTTTGGGTAACAACTCACTCCAAGGGCCATAACTTCCTTCTCTAGAATTGGATTGGCACACAGGAGAAGTCTATAGAAATATATTGATCCATAGAAGACATCCATGGATTTATATTCAAAATATGGGTACCTAAAAATGCACAAAAGGGCATAGTACGCACGTATAGCATTTAGGGATAAAAGTATAAATTGGCGTAAAACTTCAACAAGCTATATCTAGCAGCCTGGAGCTCACATGAAGGTGAAACTTGGAAAGAATTTCAAAAATATGTTGATGAAGGAATCCATTTGAGATCATTTCAAAATTCGAAATGCAAGTATGCATAAGAACAGCTAAAAATTGCACATGTTTTAAGGGTGAGGAAAAGGAGTAAATGGGTACTGGTTAAATGGCCATAGCTTTATGCTCATAACTCAAAATTGAGAAAGGAAACCATTAGAAAGGTCTTGGATAGAGGAGTCTCCTTATTCACCCATAAATGTGAAATGAGTAGTAAAATTCAAAAGGAATCAGGATAAAGGATTCTGATGCACTTATGGAACAAAATTGTGCATAGTTTTTATAGATTTGTTAAATTATTTAGTCTAACAAATATTGTTTCCTACACATTTTGCATAGTTAAAGGTAAGTATAAAAAGTTAGAATTAGCAGTGATAATAGAGGCATGAAAGAGGCACATAGAACCTACATCTAGGAAGATGAATTCAGAGGGTTGTGTGTCAGCATGGGTAATGAAGGGATAGAATCTAATGTGCATAGAGAAGGCAAGGAGGAATTTTGTGGGGTTATTCTACCCTACGGACTAACAAGCTAGGGCTTAAACTTGCATGCAGATCATGACCCTTCATAAACTACTTTTAACCTTCTACCCCAAATCTAAAACCCTTTTTCACATGCACACATGGGAA
>JASDQU010751546.1:27591-38223 GCA_032191745.1 Picea mariana
ATGCTATATCATTCCAGTGTTTATTGACAAGTAACATTATATATCATTGCCATTATTGCAAACATTGACTTCGTCAATATTTATTGCTATTTATGCTCATGTACATTAATATTGATAGTCATTGATTAATGAAGTATTAACCACTGTTGCATGTACTAGTATCATTGTTGCCTTGTCTCGTAAACAGGTGCCTCTTCTGTGGTATTTCTTCATTCTGACTATCTTCTTGGCGGTAATCTGTGAAAGGGAAAACTTGCCTTAATCTTTAAGCCTTTATCTTTCAAAACCCCAGATTGCCAGGGACGTCTCCCTTGGGTTTAGCCGCCCTAAATAGAAAGAGCCCCCCATTGAGGTGACAGTGGGTGGGGAAGCTCCTGTTATGCCAGTTTGACCCTTACCTTTCAGCTACTTGACCTAAACTACAAACTGAGCAATAACAGGACCTGGTCTATCAAAACAGTCAATCTAGGCCAGCCTTGTCATCTGAACTTAAGAAGTTAGAACAACACCAATGGTATGCATATATCATCTTCTTTCTTTCAAACCTCACATGCCCAAGTCATTTGATTGGTCATAAGAGAAGGGCTTTGAGGTTGAAAGCGGCTAAGTATTGTATCATCTAGGATGGATTGGGGTGGAGGAACCCCGATGGGGTGATACTTAGATGTGTTGATGACCTAGAGTCCAAGAGACTTTTGGTTGACTTCCATTCAGGATTTTGTGGTGGTCATTTCGCGGCTAAAACTACCGCCCACAAAATCCTCAGAGCAGGCTACTATTGGCCAACCATTTTCTCAGATGTTCATAAAATGGTCAGGGGTTGTCAACAGTATCAGTTATTCACAGGGAAGTAGAAGCTAGCAGCCTTGCCTCTTCAGCCAGTAGTGGTCGAAGCCCCTTTTCAGCAGTGGGGGCTTGATTTCATAGGTCAATTTAAGGATAATTCAAATAATGGTTACACTTGGATAATTACAGCGATTGATTATTTTACTAAGTGGGTAGAAGCAATACCCACTAAGTCAACAACCGACAAAGTGGTCATGGATTTTCTTCAAGATAAGATAATCACTCAGTTCGGTGTGCCTGCCAAAATTACAACCGATAATGCCAAGGCCTTCAACTCAACATAATTGTCTTCATTTTGATTAAGTATGGAATTATGTTGTCCCACTCTTCAAACTATTATCCCCAAGGTAATGGTCTTGTTGAATCCAACAATAAGAACTTAATGAATATTCTAAAGAAAACAGTGGGGGATAATAAGAGGTCATGGGACAACAAGATTAAGTTTGCATTATGGGCGGATAGAATCACCAAAAAGAGTTCCATAGGAAAGAGTCCTTTTGAGCTTGTCTACGGGCTTGATGCCACTTTACTGGTTCATTTGAAGCTTCCAGTTGCACAAAGGTATGGTCTGGATTATGATTTCCAACAGAGCAGAATTGATCAGTTGGTTGAGTTGGATGATAGCAGAAGGAAAACATTGAATCAGAGTATAAAGAATCAGGAAAAGGTAAAGAAGACTTTTGATAAGTCTTCACGATAGAGAGTTTTTCAAGAAGGGGACACAGTCCTTCTTTGGGATAAAAGAAGGGAAAAGCCAGGGAATCATGGAAAGTTTGATAGTTTATGGACAGGTCCATACATCATATAGGGTACAATCGGCAATAACTCCTTTTTTCTCAGCAGATTGGATGGTGAGAGGTTGACACTCCCAGTCAACGGTCGACTTCTCAAGTTGTTCTTTAGCGAGGTCATCTGATGCCCATGGGGGCATCCTCTGTATCATATTCTCTAACCCTTCTCATTTGTACATTATGCTTTTGACTTTTTGTATATTATTTACTTCTTTCTGTACCATATTTACATGTATATTAAAGGATTTGTTGTATCATATTTACTTGTATATTATGATTGAAATTCATGTTCATTATTGGATATATATGGATATGTTGCTGATGAGGCGTTGATGATGCGGGTCATTTGATTCTGGATTCTCGCATGGTCTCCTTCAGATATAAATATCAACCACACGTCCCCATATGGAGCCAATGTTATCCACCGAGTTGCACTAGCTGAATTTGAAGATGAGCAGACAGATGCTCAGAAGTTAGAGTTCACAGATTCAACAGGTCTTTTTAAAGATCACTTTTTCCGCATTTCCATCCCTCCGAGGCATTGTAATAAATGAATTGAGCATAAAAGTTGTAAAAGACTATTGGCCACCTAAGACCTGGGTACGAGCATGTACTCTAGAGTGTTTTTTTTCACTTGTTAATTATTTTTTGCCTGCCTTAGTGGGCGATTAATAATTTCTAAGTTTTTTCACTCAAGACTGACTCCAAAGTTGGAGTATGTGCTGGTGGTTAGGCCTTAGCATGTTATAACCAATGTCTAGTGTCTAAATGTATATGATTTCATGCTAGGTCATGCCTATCGAGTCATATGGAAATTGCGCTAGCTCCCGATAGGTTTTTTTTAATGTTTTAGTGAAATAATAAATTTCCCGCAAAACGATTTTTTTTAATGTAAAGTCAATAAATTGTAAAAATATGGCATCAATCATTGTCAGATGCCATCTTTGTGCTCGTTTTCTAATCCAAAGCACCCTTTAGACCCCTATTCCCCTTCTGTCTAGGCGAAAAAGTGATTTTTCACTAAAAAATGTATTTATCTCGAGAAAAGACAGAAAATGGTCATTTAATTAAATTCCCTAAATTTTAGGAAAAATGCTAAAAATTAGGAAACATGTTGGGGACATGTTTTTCCTTGATTCTCAGTCAACTCAGAGCTTGGGCGAGTTCACTGGAGAGGAAGGTGACTTGTTTAGTGACATGGACTTCGGAGGAGATCCCAAAGATGGAACTCGACCCACTTATGAGAGGTGGCGCATTTAGGAGGAAGGGCGCACATCCCTATGCTAGCACTCGACCTCACACTACACTCACACTAGTTCCACTCCACTCCACCTCACATCACTCCACTCCACTCCACCTCACCTCACTTAATCTCCCCTTCACTCTATGCGCCACTCCCTCATGCACTAGCGCATCCTCTCTTGGGATCATCACTCAAAATGTAATAAATAGAAGGCGACCCCTCTCCTTCTAGAGATTTGGATTTTGAGTGTCCTTGCTCTTCATTGTTGTAATCTTTTATATATTGAATCAAAAGACTTTGGAGGTCAATATTGGTGTTTGGACTCACATGTGTGGATGGATTGTTAGCTTATGAGGTAATGTCATTTCAAGTTTATTTCTTGTATTTGCATGGTGGCTATGGTAAGGATATTGTTATCCAATTAGAATATATGGTTCTACTTGTTTGTTAGGCTATATATTTGTTTGATGCTTATATTCTCATGTTGGGTTTTTGTTTAAACTAACGTGGAACAAAGTCTCTCTTGTAGGAAACACCTTTATTTGCAGGTACTTGTTAGAAGCTTGAAGCGTGAAAGACCAACATTTTGGAGACTCAAAGAAGCTTGCCTGCTCCCTTGTTTTTTATTGAAGCACTTCAGAAAAATTGCTCCCTCTTCTTCACACCAAAGAAAGACTCCATTGCCCAAGGGTTCTTGAGGCTCAAGCAAAGGCTCCACAAAATAAAAAATTGTCTTCCTCCTCTCTTTCTTGGATTGCATGTATAACTAGATTCAATTTCAAGTCATTATCCTCTTTCTAGTGTTTGCATGCAAGATCTAGATCTATTTCTGAATTTATTGCTAATCCCAAGCCTAGATCTAGTTTTATTAAGCAATTTTCTGAATTTTCTTGCAAAATTTCTAAATAAAAGTTGTTGTTTGCTTTTCTTTAAAGATCTAGTCATTTGAGTATTCTAACTTTCTGTTTTAGGACAGCAAACAGAAATACTCAAAAGAGGACTTAGTTAGTCTCTTCAAGCCTCTAAAAAAGTCCCAAAAAATTCTTTTTAGTGCCTAAATTTCTTACGAAAAAGCCTTACAAAATTTCTACTTTTAATTCTTGTTTGCATGTCATTTTCTGCTCATCCTAATAAATTTTCCTTGCTGGTTTTTAGCAGGTCCGTCTCGATACAAGGAAGATTTTGATCTCTCCAGGATCCAAGATCGAAGATTTTTCACCCTAAGACCCAGCCTTTGAAAACCAAGACTTAAGGAGTCCCTTTTGTACTTAGTTAGATTATCAATCTGTCTCTGTAAGGATCCAAAGCCCAAAATATAAAAGCAGTGTAGTAGGCTTAATAAAGTTTGTGAGCCACAAAACTCGGTTTTCTTCGTTTCCCCTGCCCCTGGGGGGAAACAAGCGTTTTTCTCTTTTTTGCTTCGAGGTTGTTTCCCATGTTATTTGCTTAACTTTTAATTTTAACTATGCATAAAAAGATAAAATCAATTCACATCACTAAATTGAAGTCATAAAATCAACCACAAAGCTTTAGTTTTGCTTTCGTAGAATACTAGTTGTTAGCTTAGTTTATCTTTTGCAAATATTGGAATAAACCCAGGTTGCTCAACCGTGTATGCAATCCCACTGCTACACTCAAGTGGCTTTGGAGACCCAGAAACGGATTTGAGCAACGCATGCTAGTTTAACTAGGGAAATATTCTTACTGTGTTATTCATTTAAGACCTCTGCATCTGAGTGGAGTGTGTTAAGTCAGGGGGGATTCTATCCTCTTTTTGGACCTACAACACACTAGTCGACACGTCTATAAGATTGTCGAATAACAAGCAAGGAGGCCAAATTCATTTTTTCACACAAAGAGTGGGGACCTCGACTTCAATCCCCACTTCACAGATTCAAAGACTTGTTAAAACTCTCACATACCTTAATAAAATTCTCAAGATAAAATTAACGCGGCATTTTCATCACATCACATTTTACATTTATCTGGAACTGATCCACCTTTTATTTATTTTTGTCAGCTTATATTTACTTCAATTGGCTTAAAGTTATTTCCATTTGAAACATGTGGTGAATGATTAACATTTATGATCTTTTCACAGGTTGTATCCTTTGAGTAAATTATGTTGCTATATTAAATCTTGTGATTTCAAATAAACTCCTAGAATAAATTTGCTTTCTAACTTCATAGAGTAAAAAGCCTTAGATTCTTTTTCATAAGGACTACCCCCCTTGGCTTCGCTAGGAGTTGGCCTAGACGGAGGAGTTGAGGATCAGGTGACAACACCTTGACTCGAGACTTGCCCCCAAGGACACACCAAGTGGATTGAAGATTTCTTCCACGATAGCCCAGGTGTGTATAAGGCGACAACATGGCCCATTTGCGTTATTGGTGGGCACCTTCGTGTCTAGCAGGTTTTTACATTATTGACATCTAATTAGGCGACCTCTTCCCATGTGTCAAATTCGATTCATTTTCCACTGGGAAAGGTATACAAAGATGGTGGTTGCAGGTAGAAGACATGGATGAGGCCTCCATTTTTCAGCCGATCAGCCGGGGGGCCATGTATATATTTGACTCCGTTGCCCATTGGATAGATTTTTTTGCATCACAAATTATATTTGGAGGTCACTTATCTTTATATACATGCATTCTTCATTGTAGAGGACATTTTACAGTTACAGATCCAGAGATTCTCAGGTTCTTGACATCCCACAAGAGGATCCCGTCCCCTTGAGTCGCCATTGTTAACCCTTGGATTTTCTCACTTTGGAATCCGGAGGGTTAGAGGCTAGTATGTTTCACTTGTTGGCATTCATATGGTTCATTCAAAGATAACACTTGTTCAGGCCAAGGTCGGCTTTCGTTGAGGTTAGGTACAAAGATTGGTTAAGTGGTTTTCCTTTTTCCAGAGACATAAGTTTACATAGGTCTTCATGAATAGAGAGAGTTATCTATTTTTGGAATATGCCCTAATTTTCCAGAGATGGAGATCAAAGGTCTACATGGCAGTATTGATCACATATTCAGAGTGCTTGCGAGCTCATGACTCTAATGAGCCTTTTCTGGATGACATGCAAGCAATTACTATTTTTAGCAGGTGGAGTTCCGGGCCTCAGATAATGATTCTGATCACATATTCATATTCCTCACTAAAAATCAAATCTGATGAGTATATTCTCATTGACATGTGATAAGAATATATTTTTGGCAATGGTTTCCTGGTGGTCTCAGACATATTTGGGGTCTTACCTACTTTTTAGGGTGACTGCTATTTTGGGCATGTCTATTTTTAGCAGGAGTGGTCGCCATGCAGGGTGACACGTGGCAGTCTCCAGGAGTGACATGTGGTTGGATGTGGGGTGCTTGGATGAGTTGGGTGCTAGGATGGTGCATGATGGTTCCCAAGAGGTGGATGGAGGAGTCATGGGGGGCGCCTACCTTTTTTCTCTCCCTAACTCCCTCTCTCACTCACCTAATTCCCCTTTTATCTCAAGTAATTCCCACTCTTCCTCAAATTACTCCCCCTTTTTCTCCACTCTCTTCTCATTCAAGGGGGGTGCACCACCTTCATGGGGCACCCACCTTTTTTCTCTCGCCTAGCTAAGGCACCCACCTTCTTTCTCTCCCTAACTCTCTCTCTCATCCACCTTTTTCCCCTTTTCTCTCCATAACTCCCTCTTTCCCTCAATTCTTTCTCACTTGACTCCCACTCTCTCCTCATTCATCAAGGTGCATGGCCTCACCTTGCACCACCACTCATGGATGCGCTTCCTTGGGATATGCACCCTCTTCCTCCCTCTTGGGCTATATATGCAACTATTCTCCATTCTAAAAGGGTTGGATCTTCTTCGTCGGTAGCACTCTACATCAAATTTCTCTCTTCTCTCTTCTCTTTCTTAGCTTCTATTCTCTTATGTAGGGATCATCACTACACCATTTTTGTACCCGTTTCCTTGGCGCAACCAGCCTCTTGGCATCTACAAAAATAAAATCTTGTCCTGCTTGTATCGAGCCTTCTTGGTTTGTTGGTGTTTTAGACCGTGATCTGTTTATGTTTCATAAATTATTCTCCATATCAATTGGGTGTTATCTACTGTTTGATATCACATTCTACATATTTTCATTTTTTATTTTTGAGCTAAGGATTGCAGGGATTCCACCAAAACATTTAAAAAACTATATTTTGAAACTTTGGTTGTCAAATGCAACCACGATTTTCTTTATTTGTTGTTGTTATATCTTTTTATTTTGCAAATTTACAGGTAGAAAACAACAAGAAAGAAACACAAGGACACCCCCTTGAGGTTGGCATGCACCAACCCGAACAGAGAGGACTCTGTCAGTGACATTTTAGGGGCATAATTCTTGCAATTATCATTGTTTTTTGTGTAAATTTTAAGGTTATTCCAGATTTGTTTTAGGGTGCGGAAAATAGTGCTAAAAAAATTGGCGCCATTGTCGAGGATTTGTCGTCATTCTTGATTTTCAATAAAGACATTGGTGAGCGTTTGTAATTTTTTATTTCATTTTTAAACTCACCTGGAGACTCCACGTTTTACAGGGTCGACTCCATTGGGGAAATTAAGAAAATTGCCTAGATTTGATCCAATACAAGGCATTGTTCTGAGCCTTAGCAAACCTGAACTTCTATTTCAGAACACAAGGGTGGATTACCACTCAACAACGCCCATTGACGACTTCATTGCCCAGAGATCATGATTGATCATGGATGTTGAATACTTTCAGTGGCTGAACAATCTTCTTTTGGATTATAGTCGCATTAAAAGAAGAGTAAATGAAGCTATTCATGTCTTTCATGTTAGATTTATCAATGCATATGATAAGATTCCCCCTAGGTACCAACCGAGAAGCATTATGGTGGATTATGCCTTTGCCTTTGATCCAGAGTTTCGTAATCTCTTTCAGAGTCAGGGACCAACACATTTAGGGCAAGCTTTCTTGGTCGCTAAAGGAGTTGAGGAATTCCTTATAGCTGCCCGAAGATCGCATGGACTTCTTGTTGTTGCAGAAGAACATAATGATGGAATCTTTGCATATTATCAAGTTTCTAGAGATGGACATGATGAGGATGACTCATGCTTGGGTAATCAGGAACCGATAGTTGCAAAAATTGAGCCATCTATAAAGTTCCATGAAAATGAAGCTGAAGAGTTGAATATACAGGTGGGTTTGTTAGTTCCTTCCAGTGATGATGATAAAATTCAAGAGAAAGAGCAACAAATCGACCATGCAAAACTTAACCAACGCGAGATTTTATCCTTGCATATCCCAACGGTGATTCAAGAACAATTTGATTAGCTACCATTGCAAAAGGGGGAACAACTTTTGGTTTAATCAGAAGATGATCCTCCTTACAATTTGCTTATGATCTCACATTTAGATCTTATTTTTCAAGGAGATCCTTTGACTTATCATTGCTTGGATGTCAGGGCTGATCGTGATCCAGTTGAGCTGAGAATGATGGAGGTATTTGAACGGTCAGATTCTAAGAGTCTTGGATCTCATACCTTCATGTTCATTATTGCGGATGTACCATTTTCCAAGTTTAAATCAACATATTTCATTGATTTCTTAAGCAACAAGCATAAAAATGCATGTTTTTGTATTAGGAGACTTCATGATTGGTTGCACTAGAGGGTTGACTATGTTGACTTTTCCCGTCTAACTGATCACTTGGCTGCATGGTTACATTGGTCATCTAAGTATGTTGATCATGATAGCTTGGACAAACTTCCAAAATAAGAGTCTTCAAGCCCTCCAAAATAAAAATAAAAAGAAAGGAAAGAGAAAAAAATTCATGCATTTTTTTTGGTTTTGGGTATTAGTTTTCCCTTGCTGATTTGTCATTTTCAGATTTATTTTTCGTTGTTTTTTATCCTTTTGGACAATAATCTAAGTAGTTCATTTCACAGATTTTTATCGCATGTTATTTGTCTTTCAATGATAGTTAGAGGGTCATTTATTTTTCCATGATTATAATCACCTTTGGTCATCTTCCTTGTATGAATAATGCCTTACATGAGGCTGGTTTTTCTTCTTCACATAATCGTTGTCTGCATTTTGTCTTGGGTCAAAAATATGAATGACATGTTGTATGTTTTCCTGGATCTTTTCTGTAGCTTGCATGCAGAGTAAGTCTAGATGAGGTTCATTTTGTTCACATTCCAAAGCATTGAGTCCAATAGGATGGGTAGAACATAAGAGACATAGGAGAGTCTAGAGCCACCTTATTGTCTGTCTCTTCGTCATTCTCACTGATGTCTACTTTTTTTGAGTTGGTAGCCTCCCTCATCCAACACTAGGGACATGGTCTCGTACTTTCATATTGGTCTTGTCTTGATTACTTTGCACCAAGGTAGAGGATTTCATCATTGCCTCTTCTCTTGGCAGATCATCCCTTATCGACTATGACACATTATTTGGGGGATGATCCAGAAGTAGAGTACCTTGATGGCCATTATCCTTATTGGCAACCATCTCGCACTCGACAAGGATGATCATCATTGGACCTTGATCGAGTGATCCTTGTCAATGTTCGACATTAGAACATTTTTCACATTGACAGGTTGTGCTCGTACCTTAGGGACCATTCACATTATTGGTGGGTACCTTTGTGTCTACCAGGGTCTACATTATTGACATATGATTGGGCGACCTCTTCCCATGTGTCGACTTCGACTCATTTTCCATTGGGAAAGGTGTACAAAGATTGTGGTTGCAGGTAGAAGACATGGATGAGGCCCCCATTTTTCAGCCGATCAAGTGGAGGGCCATGTATATATTTGACTCCATTGCCCATTGGATAGATTTTTTGGCATCATAGATTATATTTGGAGGTCACTTATCTTTATATACATGCATTCTTCATCACAAAGGACCTTTTACAGTTATAGATCCAAATATTCTTAGGTTCTTGACATCCCACAGGGGTATTCTGTCCCCTTGAGTCGCCATTGTTAACCCTTGGATTTTGTCACTTGGAAATCATGAGGGTTAGAGGCCAATATGTTTCAATTGCTAGCATTCATATGGTTCTTTCAGAGATAGCACTTGGTTAGACCAAGGTTGGCTTCCGTTGTGGTCAGGTACAAAGATTGGTTAAGTGGTTTTCCTTTTTTCAGAGACAAGTTTACAAAGGTCTTCATGGATAGAGAGAGTTATCTATTTTTGGCATATGGCCTACTTCTTAGGAGACAAAGATCGAAGGTCCGCATAGCAGTATTGATCACATATTCAAAGACCTTGCGAGCTCATGACTCCAATGAGCCTTTTTCGGACGACATGTGAGTAGTTACTATTTTTAGCAGGTGGAGTTTAGGGCCTCAGATGATGATTCTGATCACATACTCAAATTTCTCACTGGAAATCAAATATGAGAAGTATATTCTCAATGACATGTGACAAGAATCTATTTTTGGCAATGTCTATTTTTAGACATACTATTTTTGGCAGTGGTCTCTCGGTGGTCCTGGACATATTTGGGGTCTTTCCAATTTTTTAGGGTGACTGCTATTTTGTTATGTATATTTTTAGCAGGAGTGGTTTCCATGCAAAGTGATATGTGGCAGTCTCCAAGAGTGACACGTGGAAGGATGTGGGGTGCATGGATGAGTTGAGTGCTAGGATGGTCCATGATCGATCTCAAGAGGTGGATGGAGGAATTAAGGGGGGCGCCTACCTTTCTTCTCTCACCTAACTTGGGCGCTTACCTTTTTTCCCTCCCTAACT
>JASDQU010751546.1:64883-76857 GCA_032191745.1 Picea mariana
GATGCCAATGTGATGAAGACGCTGTTGGTTACGATAACGTATTGTGACCAGAGCTATGACAGGTTAGGCCGCACTGCCTTGTGGGATGGATTTGTCGCCAATTTGGCCATCTTCTTTATCCATACTTCCATCTCCATATCCGATTGAAACTTCCTGCTATATACATAAGAATCACACGTATCTGCATCTGCCCTTAGTTCTGCATACAAATTCTTATCATGTTTATTTTTATGGCCATTGTCCTATACCCACCTCCATTGTTGTTGCAGCGGCAGGCAAACAGCTGCGGAGGAATAAAATAAGGAGGAAGAAACAAGTTTCAGCAGGTGCCATCGTATATGGCAACCAAAACCAATACACACAAACCAATACACACGAAAGCCAAAACGTTTTCTTATGGAAAGACATGATCAGAGATTCTGTAAAGAATGGCTTGTGCGAGGAAGCGCTGAGGCTCTATTATCAAATGCAACGCACAGGCATAGAGCCAGACAAGCTGGTATTTGTTTCTGTAATCCATGCATGCCGCAGCCTGTTAGCTCTGCAAGCGGGCAGGGAGATTCATCGAGATATAATTGCAAGAGGATTGGAGTCGGATGCCTTTTTGGGTACTGCGCTCACTTTAATGTATGCCAAATGCGGGGATTTAGAGAGTGCACGCCAAGTATTTGACAGAATGCACAAACGAAATGTTGTGTCATGGAATGCAATCATTGCTGGTTATTCTCAGAATGGCCTACCGGATGAAGCCTTGGCATTCTTCTATGAAATGCAAGTCCAGGGCATAAAACCGAGCTCAATCACTGTGGTTAGTGTTCTGCCTGCATGTGCCGGTTTAATGGCTCTGGAACAAGGGAAGCAGATTCACGGCTATGTAATAAGGAGTGGGTTTGAATATGATGTTATTGTTGGCACTGCGCTTGTAAACATGTACGCCAAATGTGGGAGTGTTAACATTGCCTACAGATTGTTTGAAAGAATGCCTGAGCGAAATGTTGTGTCATGGAATGCAATCATTGCCGGTTATTGCCAGAATGGCCATTCCAGGGAAGCCTTGGCCTTTTTCAATGAAATGCAACTTCAGGGCATAAATCCCAACTCAATCACCATGGCTAGTGTGCTGCCTGCATGTGGCTCCACATTGGCTCTGGAACAAGGTAAACAGATCCACGGTTATGTAACAAGAAGGGGATTTGAATCCAATGTTGTTGTGGGCACTGGGCTTGTAGACATGTATGCCAAATGTGGTAATGTTAACATTGCCTGCAACTTGTTTGAAAGAATGCCTCAAAAAAATGTTGTTTCATGGACTGCAATAATTGCTGGTTATTCGCAGACTGGCTGTCCCCATGAAGCCTTGGCATTCTTTAATGAAATGCTAGTCCAGGGCATAAAACCCAACTCAATTACCATGGCTAGTATTTTGCCTGCATGCACTGATACATTGGCTCTGGAACAAGGTAAGCAGATCCACAGTTATGTAATAAGAAACGGATTTGAATCTAATGTTATTGTGGTCACTGGGATTGTAGACATGTATGCCAAATGTGGGCATATAGGCATGGCTCGACAAGTGTTTGACACGATGTCGAGTCGAAATGTGGTGTCATGGAATGCAATGATTTTGGGATATGGTTTTCGTGGACATGGTGAGGATGCTCTTGCTCTTTTTTCCCAAATGCAGCAAACAGGCACAAAGGCGGATAATATCACCTTCATTGGTGTTTTGACTGCCTGCTCTCGTGCAGGGCTAGTAGATGAGGGCTGGCGACACTTTAAGAGCATGAAGTCAGATTATGGCATTGTACCTGAACTGAAGCATTATGCATGCTTGGTTGACCTCCTTGGGCTATATAGATGAAGCACATGGCATTATAAAAAATATGCCTTTTAGAAACAAATGCTGTGCTGTGGGGTGCCTAGCACGGGGTTTGCAGAATTCATTGCAATATTGAGCTTGGAGAACAAGCTGCAAATCACCTTTTTGAATTAGAATCAAGCATAGCTGGATCTTTGCGCTGAGAGGTGTACACTGTAAACCATTGTCCAGTTGGGGTAGGATTTTGTCTTAGAGTATATAAAAAAGAAGGCAAATTCAACCAACATGAAATTTGTGGAAATCTGTTTTTGTATATTTCTGAACTTAACTTATTTCTTTTGTAATAACTAGCATTGCCCATCTGAAAGATGGAAACCACAAAGTGTGGAGAGGAATCACAATTTCCGAGGTGCAATTCCCAATGTTTCACATTCCAAGGGAAACATTGGGAATTGCACCTCAGGAATTGTCATTCCTCTTGGTGTTTGATTGGTTCCATCTTTAAGATAGGCAATGATGCTAGTATGTACAGTTGTTAAAAATCTTTGCTGAGGCAGGCAGGTGGGAGGATGTAGCAAAGTGGATGACAATGTGAAAGAGAGAAAAATGAAGAAGCAAACCATGATGTAGTTTTATTGAGGTATATAGAGAGGTTCATACATTCCTCGTGGGAGATGGAACCCATCCTCTATCTGAAAAAAATTATGCAATGTTGGAAAGTTTGTCTGAGAAAATGAAGGAAGCAGGATGTGTGCATAACACAAATCTTGTCCTGCAAGATGTGGAGGAGGAGGTGAAGGAAAACATGCTATGCAGTCATAGTGACAAGCTGGCCATTGCTTTTGGGATTAGCAATACAAGTCCGGGTGCCCCCATCTGGATCATGAAGTACCTTTGCATGTGTAGTGACTGCCACAATGCCCCCAAGTTCATCTGCAAGATTGCTAGGCCAGAAATTCTTGTGATAGATGCAAACCGCTTCCACCACTTTAACAATGGACTGTGTTCTTGTGGAGACTACTCGTGATGCTTATTGAACTGAGTAACAAATATATGTATGCTACCAAACTAATATGTGCATACTATTCCTATATTAGGCAGAGTATAATATCTCTGTACAAAGAGAGGCATGTGTTTGATATCAGGTTGATATCATGCTAATGTTGCAGTTTGCATATATGGTTAATCCGATCAACAGTGCATTATATCCTCCTGTGGTCTGTCTTTCCTGATCTTTTAGGGCTTTTTGATATCGTTGCTACAGTGCTTTGCATTATTTTTATTGTCAAATGTCAATTACTCTCGTCTTAGGTTTAATATATCAACTTATTGGAGTAATCTTTAGCGGAATCTATGCAACATCACATCAAAGTCTGTGATGTTGAGACAACCAAAAGACATCACCTGGAAATTGTACAAGCCCTTATTTGTTAGGGTTGTCTTTTGGTTGTAAATTTTCTGGACATTGATTTGATGTTACTACTGGAGAATCACAGGTGGGCAACCAAAGCGCAAACACTATGATTAAAGATAGGGACAAACAAGATTTATGTGGTAAAATTCCAAAAGGGGAAAACAAACATCCATGGAGCAATAAAAAAGTGTATTACTACTCAAGAAAATAAAGGTTACATCTAGTATAATACTCTATTCTACACCACCCAGGACAAGTGATAAAGATCATGGACCAATCAAGTGATAAGACATGGATTCACTGTTGTGAATACCAAGAATAGGAGCACTGTTGGATCGCATATGCTCAATTTAGAATGGTGGTTGTTAGATAACCTAAGTACAAGAGCACACTAAAAGCACACGACTAATGTACATTAGATCAAGTTGGTCTCAAGATGCTCCCAATGTCTAATATCCTAACAGCCCCCCTTAAGGGCAACTTGGGATAGAATGAAGGACTTACAAAATGACATAGGAGAAGGAAGGAGGCATTACGTCTATCCCTCAATGACAACTTTCTTCACACCAAACAGGGCTCGAAGATGAAGAAACTCAGTCTTTTTCAGGGGTCTTGTGAAGATGTCAACAACTTGATCTTATGTGCAGAAAAATGTCAAGTCCACAACTTGATCATGAATAAGCTATGGAATGAGGTTCATGCATATTTCCATGTGCGTTTTGTGTTGACGCTGAATTAGATGATTATAAAGCTAGATTTCACTTTCATTGTCACACCAAATAGTGGTGGTTGCCTTAGATTTCATCCCATTAACCCACAGATTGTTGTATTTTGTAAAAAGCTGCTGAAATTTGCTAAGCTTGTTGAAATATGAAAACACCTCAATTTCTACTTTCGGTGTACCTAAAACAAAGTTTACATGCAGGCATTATGGTCCTAACAAGCCAATAAATGAATGTAAATTACACCATGTTAAAAGTCCTAATTACACACCACTTACCAATTGTAGTCACAGAGTATTTTGTAAGTCAGTAGGTTAGTATTTAATAGATCACATGTTTTAATTTATAATGAGGCCACTAGTTTACTACCATACACAAAATGGGGCACAAGACATTGGAAATGGGAAGTACAACATTTTTTGGCATTTTTTTTTGCAATATGGATGCAAAACAAAAAAAGACACAAAATAACAATGCTAAAAATGAAAAATGGGCACACAATCACACCAGCAGGAATGCAATCTCGATGCAAGGAGAAAAATATGCTAACCTTTAGAATTGGATCTAAAAAATAACAAAGGAAACGAACACATGAAAGGTCACAAAATGGATTTAAGGGTAAGACCTAGGCATACAAATATCATCACAAAAGCATGAGCAATGCTAGTTTAAGACCGACCTTTCAAAACTAAACTTCAAGAAAGCTAACATGGACAAGTAAAACTAGGACTTGACCTAAGTAGAGCTCAAATAAGGCTTGTTATGACTGTGCTTGAGCATAACTAAGGTGAGACCAAGGCTTTTAAAGCTACACAGAGACACACTCAACATAACAATAATAAGGTCGGTCTTACTTTGAAGCAACACAAATTGGTATAATGACAAAAGATAAAAATGAATAAGAGCAACTTGTCTTGGCCAAGAGTGGAGTTAGTGTACTTAGGCTCTTTAGAAYAATACCTCTATGAACTTGAGGCAATAATATATACAATTTCCAACCCACTTTGGTGCTTGGATATTCATTTTACTTAAYGCCACTAAGATATTTTCCTTTCTACTATATCAAAGTGACATAGTTTGATTTGGTAATTGGAACAAYAAGGGGAGAGAGAAATCGAGATGYCAATGTTTGYYSGGTCATCATATAACACCATGGAGTACTAGAAAACCTAATAAATCTTAAGAGGACTCAACCACTGAAGATGTGGTAAAGTGTGGAACAAGCTAGAGATCAACTCCTCACCATATAGTTCTTGCTTCAAATCTTTGGGCATACATAATCAAGACAATATTTCTTATGAGAATTTCCTCAATGATGTGGGTCTCATAGTAAAAGGTCACATTCACCATGGTAGAGAGGGGCAAAGATACAATGTGAGGATTAGACTCCCTTGTAGATTCAAACCTCTAATACGAACATCCTTAGAGGGTGGATTCACCACCCAAACTTGGTAGGAGAAATAGGTGGACAAATCCCTTCATGTCTCAATGAAATACTAGTCACTTTATTAGTGAGAATTTATAAAAGAACAAGGGTATAAGTAAGACCCTACAAAAGGAGACTAACAAAGGAGCTATATATATGGAGAGAATCTATGAATTGGTGAAAGCATATGTTAAGAAACACTAACGAAATGAAACCTTTAGTACTCTAGATAAAACTGTAAGGGAAGGGGAAGAGGGGGAGATGTAAGGATTTAGATCATGTTTATTCTTTGTTTTTGCACCATTGACCTACGAGCAACTTTTACAAGGTCATTTATATTTCAATCAACTATTATAATAGAGTTGACAATAAGAAACTTGTTTGTAGGTAGTGTGAAGAGATTCCAAATAAAACTTTAAATATATGATGACAAAATGAATTCTTTGTTAGATCGGTTTAAGGAGTTTATCCACATGAACAAACTTTTTAGTGGGGTTCCTAGTATGATTGATCCGATCCCACTCTTAGGATGAAACCTATAAAGTAGTTTTGCAATCTATCTTGCATCAACTATAACTTATTTTATACAATGTCTCATATATAGAATAMCCCAAGATAACATTTTAGTGCATTTAATGTAAAAAACTTCTAAATAAGGAATTGGCGAAGACATTTTTTGTTCATTATGACAAACCTGGAAGTACAGACCAGTGACCAATCTCTTTTATAAGAATTCAAGAGCATCTGAAGTGTAGAAATGGTCTTTAATTAAAATGTAGACCTGAGCATTTAGGCCAGATACTCAGTTCATTAATATAAATTAAACTCAGAAAGTGAACAATCTTTTTATAGTAATTCAAGATTATGTAAACGAAGAAATGGTTTTTAATTAAAACGCAAAGCCGAGTCTTAGGCAAGATACTCACTTTATTGATATCAAGTCAAACTCCTACACAAACACCTCAGAGAATCAGGAATACTCAGAAACAACTACTTGGATAATATAAAACATGTTTTTCATTTATAGAAAAACAGCATATGTGATAGTCTAAAGTCTGTGGTACAGTTTGGGTTTAATTAGTTTGCAGGATCCAGATTGTCCACTTTCACATTTAAACGAACTCTTAAACTCGTGGATGCCAAAGTCGTGTGAAGAATGATGATATGGTAGACCGCATTGCCTTGTGGGATGGATTTGTCGACATTTTCCACATCGTCTCTATCCGTATCTCCGTCTCTGAATGAAACTTCTTTCTGTCTACATGACAATCACACACATTTGCAAGTACCCTTAGTTCTGCCTACTAGATCTTACCAATTTTATTTCTATGTCCGTTATCCTATATCCACCTCTGCTGTTGTTGCAGAGACAGGTAAACAGCCGCGGAGGAATAAAGTGAAGAAGAAGAGACAAGTTTCAGCAGGTGCGATCGCATATGACAGTCAAAACCAATACCCACAAACCAATACACACGAAAGACAAAAGGTTTTCCTATGGAAAGACATGATCAGAGATTCTGTAAGGAATGGCTTGTACGAGGAAGCGCTGAGGCTGTATTATCAAATGCAACGCGCAGGCATAGAGCCGGACAAGTTGGTATATATTTCTCTAATCCATGCATGTCGCGGCCTGTTGGCTCTTGAAGTGGGCCGGGAGATTCATCAAGATATCATCGCAAGGGGATTGGAGTCAGATGTTTTCTTGGGTACGGCGCTTGCGTTAATGTATGCCAAGTGCGGGAGTTTAGATAATGCACGTCAAGTATTTGACAGAATGCCCGAACGAAATGTTGTGTCATGGAATGCAATAATTGCTGGTTATTCACAGAATGGCCTTCCTCATGAAGCTTTGGCGTTCTTCTATGAAATGCAAGTTCAGGGCATAAAACCCAATCCAATTACCATGGTTAGTGTTTTGCCTGCGTGTGCCGACTTACTGGCACTGGAAAAGGGTAAGCAGATTCACGGTTATGTAATAAGGAGTGGATTTGAATCTGATGTTGTTGTGGGCAATGGACTTGCGGGCATGTATATCAAATGTGGGAATGTTAACATGGCCTACAAATTGTTTGAAAGAATGCCTCAACGAAATGTTGTGTCATGGACTGCAATCATTGCTGGTTATTCCCAGAATGGATATCCCCATGAAGCCTTGTCAGTATTCTATGAAATGCAAGTCCAAGGTGCTAAACCCAACTCAATCACCATTGTTAGTGTTCTGCCTGTGTGCGCCGATTTATTGGCTTTAGAACAGGGTAAGCAGATCCACGGTTATGTAATAAGAAGTGGATTTGTATCTGACATTGTTGTGGGCACTGGTCTTGTAGACATGTATGCCAAATGTGGTCATGTTGACACTGCCCAAAAATTGTTTGAAAGAATGCCTCGGCAGAATGTTGTGTCGTGGAATGTAGTCATTGGTGGTTATTCCCAGAAKGGCCATCCCCATGAAGCCTTGACATTCTTCAATAAAATGCAAGTCCAAGGCATAAAACCCAACTCAGTCACCATGGTTAGTGTTCTGCCTGCATGTGCTGATTTATTGGCTCTGGARCAAGGTAAGCAGATCCATGGTTATGTAATAAGAGGTGGATTTGAATCTAATGTTGTTGTGGGAACTGCCCTTGTAGACATGTATGCCAAATGTGGGAATGTCAACATTGCCCACAAATTGTTTGAAAGAATGCCTCATGGAAATGTTGTGACATGGAATGCATTCATTGCTGGTTATTCCCAGAATGGTCACTCTCATGAAGCCTTGGCATACTTTAATGAAATGCAAGTGCAGGGTATAAAATCCAACTCAATCACCGTGCTTAGTGTTCTGCCTGCTTGTGCGAATTTATTAGCTGTTGAGCAAGGTAAGCAGATCCATGGTTATGTAATAAGAAGTGGATTTGCATCTGATGTTGTTGTGAGCAATGGGCTTGTAGACATGTATGCCAAATGTGGGCATATAGGCATTGCTCGACGAGTGTTTGAAAGAATGTCTAAACGAGATGTTGTGTCATGGACTGCAATCA
This sequence comes from Picea mariana, assembly GCA_032191745.1. Taxonomy (NCBI): domain Eukaryota; kingdom Viridiplantae; phylum Streptophyta; class Pinopsida; order Pinales; family Pinaceae; genus Picea; species Picea mariana. The sequence continues at coordinate 73,288 of JASDQU010751546.1, forward strand.
TTGCTGGTTATTCCCAGAATGGCCACCCCCATGAAGCCTTGGCATTCTTCTACGAAATGCAAGTCCAGGGCATAAAACCTGACTCAATAGCCATGGTTAGTGTTATGCCTGTCTGTGCTGATTTATTGGCTCTGGAACATGGTAAGCAGATCCACAGTTATGTCACAAGAAGTGGATTTGACTCTAATATTTTTGTGGGAAGTGGGCTTGTGGACATGTATGCCAAATGTGGGCATATAGGCATTGCTCGACAAGTGTTTGACAATATGTCAAGTCGAAATGTGGTTTCATGGAATGCGATGATCTTGGGATATGCAATTCATGGACATGGTGAGGATGCTCTCGCACTTTTTTCCCAGATGCAACAAACAGACATAAAGGCGGATCATATCACCTTCATTGGTGTTTTGACTGCTTGTTCTCATGCAAGGCTAGTAGATGAGGGCCGGCAATACTTTGAGTGCATGATGTTGGATTATGGCCTTGCACCTGATCTGGATCATTATGCATGCTTGGTTGACCTTCTTGGGCGTGCCGGGCATCTGGATGAAGCACATGACATTATCAAAAAGATGCCATTAGAGCCCGACGCTGTCGTGTGGGGGGCCTTGCTTGGGGCCTGCAAAATTCACTGTAATATTGAGCTTGGAGAAGAAGCAGCAAAACACCTTTTTGAGTTAGAACCAAGTGAGGCTGGATATTATGTATTGTTGTCAAATATCTATGCTGAGGCAGGCAGGTGGGAGAATGTAGCAAAGTTGAGGACACTGATGAAAGAGAGGGAAGTGAAGAAGCCACCAGGATGTAGTTTTATTGAAGTAAATAGAGAAGTTCATACATTTCTTGTGGGAGACAAAACCCACCCTCAAACTGAAAAAGTTTATGCTATGTTGGAAACCCTGTATGGGCAAATGAAGGAGGCAGGATATGTGCCTGACACAAATCTTGTGCTGCAAGATGTGGAGGAAGATGTGAAGGAAATCATGCTATGCAGTCATAGTGAGAAGCTGGCCATTTCTTTTGGGATCATCAATACAAGCCCAAGCACTCCCATCCGGATCACGAAGAATCTTCGCGTGTGCAGTGACTGCCACAATGTCACTAAGTTCATCTCCAAGATTGTTGGGCGAGAAATAATTGTGAGAGATGCAAACCGTTACCACCATTTTAATGGTGGATTGTGTTCCTGTGGAGATTACTGGTGATGCTAATTGAACCATGTAACAAATATATGTATTCTTTCAAATTACCGCGTTTTCTTCCGTTGGAAAAAACATATGTATTCTTTCAAATTAATAAATATATACTATTCCTTTGTTTAGAAGAGTATGATATCTCTGAACAAAGAGGCATGTATTTGATATCAGGATAATATCACGCTAATGTTGCAGTTTGCATATATTGGTTAATATCAGCAACAGTGCATTATATCCCTATGTTTGGGCAGTCTTAAATTTCAGATCTTCACGGCATTGTGATGTCAATGCTACATCTCTTTGCATCATGTTATTATTGAATTCCACTTACTCTTTTGTCTTAAGTCTAATATAACAACTTATCAAGGTCTGTCATCCTAGTCAAAGCATTTTAAATTCTATAATGTTTAGCTGAATTTATGTAACAGAACATTGGAGTTGGGATGTTTAGATAAATCTCCATAGATTAGTTCTATAGTATATGCTGGCAGAGCATTGTCATTGCCAAAAGATATCACCTTGAAATTGTACAAGCCCTTATCTATTTGAGTTGTCTTTTTGGTTGCGCCTTTTCTCGACTATGATTTGATGCTATTCCATCATGAAACTGATTTTGCCAAATAGCCAAATTGATTGGAGTCTCTTTGATAGTTTGCTATTAGTTAAAATCTCGAGTACTAGGAACTTTTTCGCAATGATAGGTTTATGTAGCCTATTAGCACAAACATTTGCAATGACAAAAGTAGCTCAAAGGTGCTATGAACTCTAGATCTGGAAAGTGGTGCTATAGCGAAATTGAGCTCACAGCAGGCCGGCTAAGTCCTTTGTTTGCACAGGAAGCGTCAAACGCAACATTCAAAGCAGTCCATTTCGGGCTTGAAATCCAAGCAAGCAGATTGATTCGATTTTCAACAGTGGAGATCCCATGTGTAGTTTAGATTAGTGGCTCTCGGACAGTCGAAATTTAAAAGTCGCGCAAGGATTAACGACTAGATAGAAGTCCCGAAGCGTCGAAGTCCCGAAGTGACGAGAGGTTGCCACGTCAATCGAAAGAAAGTTACTTTGGGGGATTTCCATCCAAGCATCTCGAAGTCCCGAATTAAATCTGAGCCATTGAAGGCCGAGGACACGCGTCAACAGATCTCACACTTCGGAGGATTTGCACGACCAAGCAGAAGAAAGCTCTCGAAGCCCGAACTCCTGAAGTGAATCTCGGCCATCCAAAACAAGAGGACACGTGGAGGCAAATCTCTCACTTCGAAGATATGATGCTTCAGAGGATTGTAAGAGCTATGCATTGAAAAGGCCCGAAGTAATTGTGGACCGTTGATCTCAAATCAACAAGGACCATTGATCTTTGTAGCAGGTAAGAAAGGAATATCGATCGGAGCGCCGAAGTACCAAAGACACTTAGCACTCATCCGTCAGGACTAGTGGCGTTCATCCGTGGAGACAAGTGGCTTTCATCTGGCCCTAACAAGTGGCACTCATTTCARGTCATTTGGTTGCGTCATCTGCCCATATCCATGTGACACTTGTCACCCTTCTTTCCATGACACGTCAACACAGTGACGTCAGGCCACCACATCAGATTCAGGAGATCATCCTCCGAGAGGTATTCCTGCTCAACATTCAAAGCTCTCAAACGCCAAAGTTGGCTCCATCTCTAAGCATGGTTTAAAAGGATTTTGGAGTTAGCAGGTGGATAAATTTTAGCGGGGGCACTAAAATAGCAGGGTTTCCCTGAGCACGGATTTGCATCAGATTGACGACCACACTTCATTGCGGGGACAGAACATGCCCGAATGTTAAAATTCTAGAGCGGTCCTGCAATCGAAACCATGGTATGGCGAAAGGGCTACGTGGCGGAAGGTGGTGAATTGTGGGCTCAAAAGCAGTGTGGATCCAAACCGCCTTTGACGGCCCCGCATTCACGTGCTTATAAAACAACAAATCCGAGAGCAACATGTGGCCGCCCCCTAGGCATTAAGCCTCATTGCGATCCCGAGAAAAAAAAAGTAGTTAATGAAAAAAGAGTGGTGGTTGAAACCTCGACTCACTCCATAAATAGAAGGCATGGAGGGTCTGGCCGTGGAGACAGAACTGTCAGCCCGAGGTACCCCTATGGACGTTTTTTCCTGCAGGCCCATGCTGATCTGAGCTCGCGTCTGACAAAATGATACATGCACAGTTTGACAGAAGGTTGTGCAGACGTAAAGCCCTGAATGGGATGGCCAGATCACACTCCTGGCAGTTGTGGACTGATTTGATTATAAATAGATCAGTTCAAGATTTTGTTATCGTCATCAACTGGTTGAGCAGAGCTCCCTATTTTGTAATATTTTGATAACAGAGTTGTTCTCTAGTTTTGTAT